>JASSUY010007632.1:0-165133 GCA_032466535.1 Forpus xanthops
CACGCAGCCTTCTCTTCTCCAGGCTGAACAGCCCCAACTTTCTCATCCTATCTTCATAAAGGAGGTGCTCCAGTCCCTCATCATCCTCATGGCCTCCTCTGGACTTGTTCCAACAGTTCCATGTGCTTTTTATGCTGAGGACCCCAGGGCTGCACAGTACTCCAGGTGAGCTCTCACAGGGGCAGAGGGACAGAATCGCCTCTGAATTTTTCTGAACATCCAAAATTTTCAGATGAATCACATCTGAGTTTTTCCTCTAAGGAATTGGCTGTGGGTCCCCTCAGAAATACTCTTTTCCTTTCGCAGTGGGAGGTGTCCCTGCCCATGGCAGGGGGTTGGAATTGGATGATCTTAAGGTCCTTTCCAACCCTAACTACTCTATGATTCTATGATAGCCCTGTTTGAGGCTACCCCAGCGAGATAATCCCCATGGAATTAAGTTTAAATCTTTGTTTCTGTTGTTTTAGTGTTAGTTTCAATAGAAAAGAAATATTGAGAAGGTTTTCAGAACAGTTGGTTTTCTGGAGGTCAAAAGACTTAGGAAAAAAGTTCATTTTTTACAAGACATTGCGAAATATATAGGTTATGAGAAAAAAACAAGGAAGGCATCGAGAAACTTAGCACAGATCAGCATATGGAAATGCAGTTTTATTTTTGGAGCCTACATACAGCTCCATTTCTGTTGTGAGTTATCCACAAGTCCCGTTCCTGAAACCACTCTGACTGTTAATGTGAAGCCAAGGAGGCAGGAGGGTGACCTGGCTCTTGGGGCACCTTGGGACACCCCTGGCCCTGCTGGTGAGCATGGCAGGATGCCTGTGTCTACCTCCAGAGAGGAGCATGGAGGGACCACCGGCCTCGTGAGCCCCCGGATAGGAATATGTCCATTTACACTTGAACACACTTATTACAGCTCCTCAAGTAATGTAATTTTAGAAGTGCCTTGGGTCTAAAAATACGACAATGCATTAAGCACAAAATCAACCTGTGGAGGTTCATTTTATTTCCATTAAATTCCACTGTGAATATTGCAGAACCTTTGGTTTTATTATTGCTAATTCCAAGCATAATAAATAGGCTTCAAGATCTAGGCTGATTTATTATCATTTTAAACAGGATGATATTTGCTGCCTTTCATGAATTTACACAGTAATGTCTATTTCCAGTTTCATTCTTTCTTCTCGTTTAACTTGAGAGATGCCATCAGTATTAAAATCAAATATGTAAAATAGAATAATGGCTTTCCCTTCACCATCAGATGTGTCTTGAACTGAGGGAATATGGGAAAGATTTATTTTTTCTTGTCACCTTGTCAATCTGAAGGTTTTTTTTTTTTCCCAAGGCAGCTAAAACTCAGTGGTTCAGTCGGATAATTTTTATTCAGGCTTCAGAATCCTTTTCATTGTTTGTACTTTATATATAGGATCATATAATGAAGCTAGGTGGTCTTTTCCTCATCACTTGTGCTTCTCGTTTGCAGTTTGTACAATGCTGATGCATTTTGTTCCTGTTCATAATAGTAAGCTACTTAATCAGAAACGGTACCAACCTCTAACCAAACCAAATGCAGACTTTGAAAACCTGTTCTCAATCATTTTAAATGTAAATGGTCATTTTAGATCTCATAGCAACTTCCTTGATGTGAGCCCATTTTCTATGCAGATAAATCCCAGTCCTAACACTGCATAAAGCACTGGGGACAGAAGAACATACCCAGTTATTTACCAAAGGCATGTTCTTCCCCAGAGAAGAGAAAGTCACACAAGTCCATTTAAGTAAACGTGGTGGCTTTTCTCTTCATCAGGCCAGTTATAATGAAGTGAAATCTGAACTTCATGGCTTGGCCCAGAAAATCCTCAACATGGCTCACAAATTCAAGCTAACACCCAGACACGCTTTGCTTGCGCGTTCCCCAAAGACTGTTTGCTGTTCTACACTAATCGATTCGGTCTGAAAATAAACCAAGGGCTGAGCAGTCAGAGCGGTCCCCAAACCTCTGACCTTCTGGATGGGAGAAATGCATCAGAAAAGGGATGCTCTCATGCCTTACCCGGCTGCCTTGAGACTGATGTTGCTGCGCTTGCAGAAGAGAATCAGCTACTCGGCCTTGTGTGCTGCCTTGAGCATGTGTGGCCCTGGTTGTTGTTTTAGTTCTGTAGCTTGTGTACAACGTGATCCCAACACTCTTCCTCTGTCTGAAACACAGCAAGGACAGCTGACTTATTATATCTCAGGGTGTTAGGAAAAGCTTGACAGTCCAAAGAATTAATGGAGCAAAAGGAGATAATACAGTAACCTGCAGCTTTTAGTCCCAAAGTGATACAACAGGCCAGTCGAGTCTAAATAAAGGATAAACCATTAAATCTTCAGAGGCTATTAACGATGTCATTTACTGAGAGATTCCTCTGGTTGCAGCCTACATTGGTTTCTATTACTGTGTATTTGGCTTAGACTTGATTTCATGGGGTTCGTGATTTGCCTGTTGTGTGGAAGATGCTGATGGAGGCAGAGAGAGCAGCACTGCAGTCCTTCAGGCTGGGATGGACTTGTGGAGAGCCAAACAGATGGGTTTCTTTTTTATGGGTCTGTGTCCTGTGTACTCCAAACTCTCAGTTTTATCATAGAGGTCTGCAATGAGCTGGGGCAGGAATTAAATCTTCCTTTTGGTAACAACTATTAAAAAGCAAATACAAATCCCTCAGAGGGCAGTGACAGGAGAGCGATGTGGGCATTTCCTTTCAGCATTAAAAGCATTTAGCATTAGATTGGAGTCCTCCCCTATATAATATCTGCCCCTGATTTATTCCTCGTAGTGATTATGAGCTATGGGAAAACAATCCTCCTGCAAATTCCCATGTCCATCTCCCTTCAGCTTACTTTGGAAATGGAGATCTGGATTGTCTTCTGCATGGAGATTTGACTTAACTCTGTGTACTGATTTCAAACCCTTTCTTTATCCCAGCTTATTTGTCCGGAATGGTTGGGTAAATGAAATTCTGAAAGTTGTTATGTTAGTGTATAAAATGAAATAATTCTCCTATTGCCTAGAGAACACACATTGGTTTCTCTTCCTCGTTGTCACGCTGGAAGGCATC
Organism: Forpus xanthops; assembly: GCA_032466535.1. Classification (NCBI taxonomy): domain Eukaryota; kingdom Metazoa; phylum Chordata; class Aves; order Psittaciformes; family Psittacidae; genus Forpus; species Forpus xanthops. The sequence continues at coordinate 3,096 of JASSUY010007632.1, forward strand.
ATGCGTTTTCTATGTTACTTCCTTGAGAGAGCAGCAGTGATTCATAAGATAAGTCTTTATGATGTTGGCTGCTTAGCCACTTCTTTTTATGAGAGTCTTTCAAGATCTTACTGTTCACAGTTAAAACTTCCTAGAGAGACATTTGCCTCTTGAAAACTCAGCAACGCATCCCCCTGGGGTAAATGGCAGCGCTTCAGTCAAAGGAGAGCTCAGACTTGTGAAGGAACACAAGAAGAGTCATGCACCTACAGTTAAGTATGCAGAAATGTACATAGAGATGTAAATCTTTAACACAGGGTATAAGATACTCTTCAGGACATCCTAAAACTCTCTGGTCAATGAGTCACTGATCACAATACTTGAATTAGAGCAAATGACTTCAGGAGGGCAAGGAGGGATGATTAAACTTAAAGGTAAGTGCTCTAACTTGGCACCAAAATCTGACCAAGGTAGCACTTAGAGTAAAACAGAAGGTGAAATAAATATCTTTCCAGAAAGCTGTCCTCTAAACTGGCATCATAATACCGGTCATTGATTATCATCTGCGTAAGGCAAAGGCCTTTGTGGAGTAAATGCTGAGTGTTTTGAATCAAGAGGCAGGGATATAAATACAGATTTGAATCTTGTATTCAGAGTTCGTTCTCCGTGTATAACGTTTTACCATTCAGTTACCAGTGTAGGTTCTCCAGTTCATTGCAGTTTTCTATGGGCAGCCTTTGACGTGCTCAGCTGCCACAGTTGCCCATCAGCCCCAACATCACCATCCCGGTGCCCAGCACGCCTGTGCAAGCACTGATGCCCTTGTGCTTGTGCACACAATCACAGAGGCCAGAGGCAAGGTAGGATTTGGCTTTTAGAGGGTCTGAGCTGCCGTTGGCATTTGTGAAACACAATTTCTGCTGGGCTCCACCCCTTCTCCCTCCAAACCAGATGAAATATTTATTGGGTTGGAGTGTAAGGGCTCAGTGTTCCTCTGCAGAGGAACAGGGGAGTCCTGGTTCTGACCAGAGATTTCTAAGACTTCTTTGTGGCTACTAAACGTTGGAGGAAAAACCACAAATTACCATTGCAGTGGGGCTGGGCCCTGTGTCCTGGCTCCAGTGCTTCCCCATTCCCTGTTTTAAAGTGTGCTGCATCTGTGTCAATAAGTACCCCATGTATATGGCAAGGTAACATTTAATGTGCACACAGTGTGAGCAAAATTAACCACTGACAGGGTGGGGGAGTGAGGGAAGAGTAGAGTTGTAATTACACACAAAATTAAGCTGTTACTGTGATTAAGATATCTCTTTAATATGCAGCTGAGGAACCTCCTTTCCCCCCAAACTAGTCACAATTCAGCCCCTGTATGTCATTTTCTGGCTACTCCTAAGCTGTTTTCCCCTTGCTGAGCCTAATCCCTGTATTACCTGCCCATGGGTGAGGTACTTCTGCCCCACAGTGGCTATGGTCCACTTGGAGATCCACCTCCCTGAATTGCCCTGAGGGACACCAACTCCTTCCCCATCACTTGGCCCAGGTTTCTGAGGTCCTGGAAGCACTGAGCTCTTTTCAGTTTATCCATGTGTTCCAATGTCAGTTTGTCTCTTATTAGCTTTTTAACTTCCACATGAGATTACTTCGAAGATAGCTTCATGCACTCAATTAGTCCATAGGTGGAGTTGAGCATCCGCAAGTTAAAAGCATGGTAGAAAAAGGATGAGAACGGGAGATTTTGGCATTTTGAATGTCAGTTCTGTGTTGGAAATGGGAGAGTGAGGAAAATGTTATTTTGGTGGGATGGGAAAGAAGAGTCCTGAGAAGGAGGGTAACGAGGACGGCAGAGCATCACTCACACATAAAGCTTTTCTGAGCAGCCTTCCCTTCCTTGTCAGCACATACTTGAGTCGCAATACTCTAAATAGCGTGAATATTTGGGATGATTGTTGGAACCACTCAGGACTTTAAACCAAGAACTATTATGCTCCCACAAGCAACATTGCTTGCTTTTCACTGTGTTACAGATGGCCCTATTTTACACCTCTTTCCAACGTGTTTTGTAAAGCACAAATGTGATATACGTGACTAATGGGCAGAGATTTGGTAATATTTCCAGTAAAATTTTGAACAAACATTGCTGAAAAAAAAAGGGAATTGTTTCTAGAAAAAGGACTATTTCAACAATATATCAACCTTCCGAAAAATTATTTTCAGGAAAATGCCTTTTTTTAAATGAAAATATTTTCTTTAGAACTAACACTGGTCAAGCTGTGTTAACGATATTGGGAGAGCTCGAAGTGACAATGAGCAAACCATGAAAAATGGACAGAAAACAAACATAGAATCACTCCAGTCCTGGCCTGGTCTTTAGTTATATTGGAGACTTTCCAGGGCTTCCATTTTTCCACCAGTGTTTAATGGGCTCTCTGTTTGCTTTTATGTTTTCCTGATCTTTCAATCTCAGAAATGGCTGCTTCTGGCAGGGCTCGGTTAGCATCACTCCCTTCATCCCCTCTTTTCAGTGTGTGTGTGCCTCTTTTTCTCCTGAGGTGGTAGGAAGGAAACACCTCGATATGAACGCATAGAGGGTGAATACAAAAAGACTTGGGAAGCAGAGCTTTCAGAGCCTGTGTGAGACTCCATCAGTGGATTCAGCTAGAACACGCACTCACTGGAAAAACTCCCTGCCCCAGAGGGTTTATGCCAATTAGAATGTAAAAATGACATCACTGAAATTAACCTAAATTTTGCTTGACCTGGAATTTGGGTCAGTTTAGATCATCATTTAACCAGGGCTGTCTAAGATTCAAACCCATGTGGAGAGCTATAGGAGCAGAAATGTATTCAAAGCAGAGGTAGCTCTGGCAAAGCCAGCTCAGAGGTGGCTACAGGGCTGTATGGGAGGTGATCACCAGCACTCCTCTTGCTACCCATGCATGTGCTGATATGATAAATCCAAAGCATGGCCAGAGAGTGCACAGTTGGTACCCGAGGGCACCACTGCTGAGCAGGAGCTCTGTGAATGGACATGGAGCACAAGGCAGCGCTAGCTTGGTCAAGGGGAGATGGATCCCAAGCTGGTCTGAGTCTGTCTGGGGGAAGGCAGAGCCCTGTCAGGTCTCTAAAGCCCACACAGCACCAACATGAATTCTTGGCACTGTATTCCAGCATTTGGCTGAGATTTTAGGTAGCTCCTAAGTTTGCTGTCTTTGCCATAGAGCCCTGTAATATCTGAAAAGGGAAAGGATGACACGTTCACTGAGCCAAACTGATTTGAATTCAGTAGCATGGCTCTCACAGGCTTCACGCTCCTGGGATTTGTACTACCTCATACAGGCTTGAAGTGCCTAAGGTTTCTCATGTTCCCAGGTATGTACTGATGTGCCTATCTCTGGACATGTGTTACTGGAAATTACAATGACTGCTCCTTGCCCAGTTGCACTCTTTATATCCTGGGATGATAATGTCTCCATAGCTTGCTTGTTGGATGATTCCAGCATTGAAAACACTAGAAAGACAGAAGAAACTGAGCTGCCTGTTCCTTTCAATGCTTGCACCTTGTAGCACAGCCTCTGTAGCATTCCATTTGCAATTCCTATAGTGACTTGTGCTGTGTTCATCCTTGTGAATAACTTGGCAATCATTAGATTTGAAAAAGCCTCATTAAAATAATGGAAACGGCTGAGCAGCATGCACATGGTGTCTTATATGTGATGTATTTTAGGGACTGCTTTTACAGTCTGACCATATTTGCTCATTCCTCCTTCTTTGAGCCCCCAGGATGGACACAAGTCCATATTTCTCCTCGCAGTGTGTTTAAGCACTAGTGTAACACTTCCCTCTTCATAGAGCGCTGCAGGCTTGCACACAATGAAGTACTTTCCACTTCCCCGATGAAGACAAATGGCCCCGGCAAGCGAGCTCGGTTCTTTGTCCTGCAGAGCTTGTTCCGATCAAATGGTGGCAGTAGGTTGCTTTGTTAGAACGATTCCTCCGTGGATTTACATGCCCCACCCTCATGTAAATAAAGTTGGGATTTAGAAGGTGTGAGCTGGCATGGCAATGAAGTCTGCAGAATGTAAGCTGCAGTAGCCCTTTTTCCGAAGCCTTGACAGTAAGCAGAGTTAAGTAGGAGACTGGGATCTCATTCAGTATCTGTGAGTGGGAGAAGTGTTGGGGAAAACAGAGTCATGCGTTGCTCTAATCCATCCCTCCCTTAAAGCTCGCTGTGGTTTTCGTTGTTTCTGTTTGGTTTAATGTAAGGGGGGGGGTTGTGCTGTTGGATGTGTTCCACAGGAATAGCTGTGAATTATCACGGTGCCAGCATAGGGGTGTGGGTGGCAGAGGCTGAAAGCTATCTCAGCATGCGTTCCCTAAAGCTGGAGTGATGTGAGGTAACCTTTTGAGAGCATCTGTGTGCTGTCGAGAGAGATGAGGGCTTCCAAGGACTTAAATCACTAATGGTCCAGGATAGGCAGCACCGCGCTTGGAAAGGTTACAGACAAACTTAGCTATATGTTCTTGTTCTTCAGGACTCGGTCCAAACTTCGACTCGGCAAATATAAGAAGAAACCTCTCGTGGTGTTAGGTTATTCCCTATCTGGCTGCTGTAAGGTGTCTGCTGCAGCAGTACCTGGATCACTGCAGGCAGCTTTCCATTTCTTGCTGTCTGCTGAAAGCATCCAGCTCTGCAGCCCTCGCAGTGAGCTCTGTGAACGTGCACTTTGGCAAAGGAGGAAGGAGAGAAGGTCTGATTGCCTATTTGTATAACAGAGCAATGGAGCTTTTTTTGGCTCTCAGTGTGTGTCTCCCCCTCTTGAAGCAGAAGGTTTGGGTGCTCCTTTCCCCCAGGAAATGCCTAGCACAAAGCATCTGCCGTGGCTGTGTAACTGAATTTGTTCAGTAACATTAGATAGTGATAGGGATGCTACCCCACTGCTATAATAGTGGGCCAAATCTGCCTGGATTATATGTGATATGAAGAGATTAATTATTGATTTCTATATACCCTCACATTAGGTGATTTTTCTTGGTGTGCTTGACAGCAACCCTTGTTCAGATTGCCTTTTCCAAGGGGCATCTTATTTCTGTGGTACTTTAAAGCGATGTGCTGACTTCCTTCCAAGAACATAAGTCCATGTGAATCGTTCTTAGTCTTTGCTTATTTCTGAGCTGAATTCAAAGCATTGATTGCCCCTGGGCAGAGAGAGGACAAGGAGCTTGAGCACTGCCAGGCTGGCACTGCTATTCATTCTAAAGGGGACTTTGTAACTGTGTTGGGTTTGGGTTGAACTCTTGCAGGAGAAAAGCTAGAGCACTGAAACGTTCTCAGTCTGGGGTGGTTTCCTACCTGCACTGTGGGATGTTGCACAACAGTGGGCAAGAGGGTGAGATGGGATTTGTCTAACCTAACCCTAGTCCTCCAAGTTATGCAGACTCCCTTGATAATCAATGGGAGGATGAATCATCCCTCTGTTAGACAACTGTCCAAGATGAGTGGGCTGGATTGTTTTCTGGATATATCTGTCTCCTCCATTAATTACAGAGAGTTTAGGTAACTACTTTGGAGTAGATGCCTAATTTTTAGATGGCCAAGTGCAGGGAAACAAATCCACCCTCGATCTCTGCCTCAGCTATCTACTTAGGAAATGCAGACCATTTGTGTGCTTGAGTTTGGATGCAAAACTCTTCACGGCATGGTCTGCCTGGGAGTTTCAGTTGGTTCCTGTGTTCACAGCAATAGGCAGGAGTGAAAAGCTTGGGAGCTGCAGGTGATAGATCTATTGAACTTTAAGTTGTGCACATGTGCTGCTTTATCTTCAGGGGGAATAAGGAGGAGGCAGTTTCTTGTGGGGAAATGTTACAGCTGAATTCATCGCATTTCACATACTATGTAGTCCTTGAAAGCTTGATTCTCATTCTGGAGGGCAGGGCTCGTAGTTGCTATGAAATATTGTGTTAAAGGCTCAGCAAAACCTACCTGCAGTGGATCTAGGTTTAAAGCTTTCTGTTAAAAATCCTGACTAATTTGGCTTAGTTCAGAACCTTGTTTTCAAGCACTAAGGCACCATGGGATACCTATGTTAATTGAAGACTTTACCTAGCTTTCCTGTTTTAAATGTGAGCAGTAATTATCAAGATTTACAAGAAGAAACCCTTATTTACTTGCTTTGGTTTCCACATGCGGTCGCCTTAGATTTGTTACACAAACCAGTCGTTTATTTTTATTGTGAGTAATCTCTCCAAAACTTTACAAATACGCACAATGTTATTCCGACATGAGTCGAAGGTGTGGGGCAGTCGCCAGTCCAGCCTGGAAGCCAAGCACAAAGATAACTAACATGGAAAGCCTCTCGCCCCACAGCTTTTTATGCAAGTGGAACAAAGCTTTGGTTCAGGACAGTCAAAGTCTTCCCTTGGAAACAGATGCTCTCTGTGTGTTATCACCTAGATCTGAACCTCTTACCACTCACAGTAGGAGTTTCCATTCCCAGTTTCCCTTTCCTCTCCTGCCTGCAGATCCTCACAGCAGTCCTGATAATCTCCACAACAGCAAGATCAGGCTTTTTTGCTTGAGGAAAAAGCCCCAAATGCTGTCACTGGTGGGCTGAGCCACCTCAATGTTCTGATCCTCAAAGCAAACCTGGCAATGAGCTCACACTCCATCGAACCTCACCTCCGTTGAGCGAGCAGAGGCTCCGCTCGGCTCCATGTAAGACACAATCACGTTTTGTTTGTTCATTTGCCAGGTTCTTGCTGGTTTAAAGGCATGACTCCATTAGGCCACTCTGGGTCTAGCGCGGCGTCTCCCAGCTTGGGCAGCTGCCTGGGCTTGAGTGATTGATTTGAGCTTTGATCACGAGAGTCAAGACAAGCCTGAAAAAGGGCAACCGTGCTCTGCAGTCTCTCCACGTCAAGCCTGGCTGTATGATTTGTACGAGTATATGTTGCCATATACTTCCAAATTAATGTGCTGCACTCCCATATGAACTAACCCCATTTCCTGCTGAATCAGAAGACTTGCAGGTATAGCACAATTCCATAGCATGTTTAATGAGACTAAAACAAGCATTTACCCAAATACCTTGAGGGAAGGATAGCAGATACAATCATTTTTTTCCCCCCTTTTAACTCATATGACAAGATGGAAAACATGGTTCATAAATCAAATTGGGAACCTTCAGGATCTCCTCATTCTTCAGCCAGCATCACCTATGGCTGGGAGCAAAAAACCCACTGTTTCTAGAATACATCTCTTCCTAAAGACAAGTCCCTGTTGTTCAGGGTGAAAGGAGTTGGGAATGAGAAGTATGAACAACAAAAACTGAAGGCATCACAGCCACAAGAATGTCCTTATTGTGTTGTACACATCACTTGGGTACAAAGTATTTCCATAATTAGCAGCCCAGCTGCTGCTGAAATCATCTTTGAGTTTCTTAGTCTATTCTATTCTGCTCATGTGTCCATATGAAAAGGGTTGTTTTCATAAGGCCAAAATACCTCTTTCCAACAAACTGAATTTAGCATTCAGCAAATGCTGCTCAACCACCCCTCAGACCATTACGTTTGTAAGTTATTTTGGGGGTTTGGCAAAGCCATTAGCATCAGCCTCAGAGCAGCCCTTCAAAATGTGTGCTCAGCTAAATTCACTTCATATAAAAAATACTGCAAGGTCCAACCAAGTCGCCCACCTTCCTTTTTGCTTCCCATTCTATGGGATTGTTTTCAACTAAAATACCATGTGGGTGTATATATTCTACTGCCTCATCCAAATGGATGTGGATATGGATTATTAAGATTAATATGCATGCATTTATGTTCTCCTGAAGAACATTTTGAGAAGGGGAATGTGTACCTTACATTTCACATAGCAACTTTTCTATGTTTAAAAAATTTAGAGTAGGCTCTGATTCTTTGGAATCATTGGATTGGATGGCATCAGCTGAGTCAGCAAGTTTTTTAATCCCTTGTAGTCATGTAATCCATAGTTAGTTCAGTGAGATCCAATGAAACATCCAATCCAGAAACAACCACATACCACAAGTTTTAAAACACCTTTTAAAGCATCCAAGTAACTGCTTACTGTCCTGTAGGGAGTTGAAAGGCAATAAGTAGAAATGCCTAAAGTGGTGGGTGTTTTTAAAATGCCTCAAAGATTGTCACTCTTCTGCCTTCCGAAATGCCAGGTAGCTGCCCAAATTGTCCCATAACATGGCATTTTAAATATCAGCTGTGATTTGATCCTCCTGTGCTGATCTCTTCAGACGTATGGACTTGGAGTAGGATGTGTGATGTTTCTACAGCTTGCTACTACAATTTATCATACTTTCTAATGTTTTATCTTAAAGCCAAAAATGCTTTGTTGATTTGTATGATTAGGGTTTAAGTCTGATTTTCAGTTTCATTTTCACTCTTTGCAGTTCATGAAGGAATACAAAATATCCTTAAATTTAAATGTGATAGCAGAAAAGCTGTAAATGGGGGATCAACAAAAGGATTTCACTGAATCATAAATAAATTGAATCTGGGCATATTCTTCCCCATCGTTAGTTTCTCTTACTTGTTTTCCTGGTATTTCCTTCTTAAACAAAGGAAATTTGTCTATGACAATTAGTCTATTTATAGACAAAAACTTTAGCATATATATTTCATCTGCCCTGTGCAGGATTGGGGCTGAGATTGTGGGAGCTTTGCTAGAGTTGGGGCTGGTCAGTTGGGATGAGCATCCAGGCTGCTGGATGTTCACCTTGTAAGCATTATCCTGAGCAAGCTGGTGCCTCCCTCCTTTGAAGAACAGAAGAGTGGGAGATGAGACATTGAGAAGACTCCAAGTGTCAACTTAATTTTTCATGTATGAATCATAGAATGAATCCCAGGTTGGAAGGGACCTCAAAGATCATCTGGTCCAACCTTTCTAGGCAAAGCATGACCTAAATTATGTGTCTCAGCACCCTGTCCAGTTGAATCTTGACAGTGTCCAACACTGGGGAATCCATACATTCCCTGGGGAGATGATTCCAATGGCTAATTGTTCTCTTTGTTCATCCAACTGAAATATCCCTGAGAGCAACTTGTACTCGGAAGTTTCTGTTTCTGTGTTATATGGAATCCCTGTGTTCCTGTCTTGGAGACAACGCTAATGTTTCTCTTTCCAGCTGCTGTTGATCACCTCCTTCACATTTGCTGGCATCTCCTCTGCGTGATGCTGATGGAGTCACTGCAGAGCATTGCTGCTGGGTCAGAACTGTCTGAACCTGCCAACAACAGCAAAATCAGAGTTCAGATTTATGTTCCCAGCTCGGTGCACAAGACTGACGTTTCTTCAGTTGATGCTGTCTTCCCAGTCTCCACGTGTACCTTCGGTGCCTGTGGAAAAGGCCCAGTATTTCAGCTTTTAAATCCAGGGGTTGTTATCTTATTCTACAGAGACTGGCTTCTTTGTGTCACCGCTGTGTTCCTGGCCAGGAAAGCCATGTGCTGAAACTGCCCTCATGATACCTAAATAGTGGATAAACAGCAACTTCTAATTTTCACTGCTAATGTCTTTCTTCCAGGCTCTCTAAACAAGAACTGCTCACCAAATCTCATGAGCTCTGTGATGAACGTTGCCTAATCAAAAGTGCAGAAAGAGGGTTTTGTTGGTTTTTTCTCTTCCCTCTTTCAGTTATTAAGTAGATTAAAGTAATAAAAATAATTCCCTTTCACTCGTGGTCCAGTGTAAGCAACCCTATGACATTTGTTGCCTTGGGATTTATACATTAGAATAACCTTTAGTTCCAATATTTTCTAAAGATTTGCCAGCAAACATTGCTCTTTGATTTGCCTTAATCATGGAGGATGGGACTAAGGGGACTAAAAAAGACCAGGAATGCTTTTGCATTGCTCATACTAGTCTACCTTATTCATTTAAAACCCAGCAGGAACTAATGTAATCAAGAACTGAGATTGCATTTATAAACGCTGTATTTTCATCTAACAGCATCTGAGAGGATTCTTTAATAGATGGACTTCTGGCAAATTCCTCCCATATCCCTGTTTGCTACAAGGAAATCGAGCTACCAGATTTGGCTGATTCGGCTTAAGACTTCTCCAGACATTTGGCAGATTCAGTGCTGCATCAGACACTTTTAAAGCAGCTTCTCAAGTAGATACGATCTGAGCCATGAGGTTCAGATCATCGGCTTTGGGGGTGCTCGGGATCTGCGGCTTTGGTTTGGACCCATCTGATTTTTCATGTCCTCGTTGACAAGTTCTCCTTGTTCCAACGTTGCAGGTTGGCTCTGAAAAAAATATAAACAGTGGAAAAAAACTTTTCCTATGGACAAAACTTAAAACCATTCCCATGTTCAGCCTGAAATTTTCCAGGGGAACTGGAATTTCTGAATGGCCCCAGGGAGAAAACTGGAGCTTTACTTTGACCAACTGCCCCAGATATCCAGGAGAAATCCATTGCTGGGGGAAGAGGTGAGGTTCTCCTGACTACAATGGCTGTCTTGAAGGTACACTGGCAAATGTATTGGTTCCATTTTCAGTGAACCATGTTTTCCCCCACTGTCCAGAGCAATTTGTTGTGAGTATAGCTGGTAGAAACAACAGCATGACCTTGTCACTCATTGCCTTTGTCCTTTTCTTTTCCTGCTTTTAGTTTATTGCTTATGCCTGTTGAGAACTTCTTTTGGATTCGAAGTATGTCAAGACAAGAGTAATGTGTCATCGATCTGTCTCTTCCAATAGTTGCATTATATGCTTTTCTGCTTGGCATGTGGGTGGAAGAACAAGCTGGAGTTTTGTCTGGAATAATCTCTATGCCAACAAGCAAACACTGCATTATGTATAATAACAAATAATGATTCACTGGGATGGTCTTAGCAAGGTCCGGAAGTGTCAATGTACCTCATACAAGTTCACATCTCGTGCAGTTGCAGTTGAATCTCCAGTGCTTTGAGGGAAACCAAATGACATGAAGCACAGGGCCAAATTACGTGTTGAGGAGGAGGGGGAATATTTAACTTCCCTGGAAGTGATCAGCCTAAAATCAATGTAAGGCATGCATGGTGTAGACCAATAAGACAGAGATCAATAAAACTCCTTTTTAACTTAAACCGCGTATAAGCAATTCTATTAAATTAGCAATGTTGCCTTATTAGGGATCTTGTTACATGTTCAGATGCATCTCTCTTTGGTTTAGAGCATCCAGGCTTTCTGTCTGGAGAAATCTGGTAATTCAACCCATCTGTCTTAGCTTAGGATGGGATAATTTATCATTTGGTAGAACAGTCTCTCTCATTTGAATCCAGCTGGATAGGACTACTATCTCTGATTGCAGATTGAAAGTATTTGATCTATCGATTTGGGTGGAATAATTTGGGATTTATTTATAAAGGAAGGGTTTCTTGTTTATTTTGCATGTCTTCATTTTCTTCCTGTAGTTTATAACAACTTTGTTCCGTATCAGGCAAGAAGAATCCATCATTTCACTTGGTGAAAGAAAACTTTGCCTACAGCCAAAATCCTCATCTGGGACTAAGTCTTCCAGCACATTTACCAGTCCTGATGAAGGTGCTGTTCTCCTGTGGCTTTTCAGCAGGTAAGATAGCATCGATCCCACGGTGACAAACAAAAATGAACCCAATCAAAACTAAAGTATTGCTTTCACATGTATATTAGAAACTTTCTGGGTATTCTACTGAGTCCTCCTCCAGGTATTCAGGTTGTTTCATGCTGGTGGAAAGAAAATGAAATTCTGAGGTCGATTTTCTTTGCGGTGAATTTGTACTTAATAATATGACGATAGGCTGATGTTGATTTCCACACAGTTGGTTTCAACATAAACCAACAGAGCTGACTTACAAATCACTGCCTTATTGATGACAGGACAGAGAGGTGGCAAGGCAATAGGTATAAATTACACTTAGTTTACTTAAGAAATGAGTCTGCATCATCAACATAGAAAAGACATCCAGCATCACTTCTACCATGAGTATGCAGTCCAAGGAAAGCAAATAACTAGCAATGAAAATCTCAGAAGGAGCTTTCCTAGGGCATTCACAGGACCTTTTGGAAGGATAAAAATGGTCCATGATCCATCATTCAGAAGTTCACTGATCATATCAGGCTGTTTATAAGCAAACTCGGTTTCATGTGGTGCCAGGCAAAGATGTAAACACTGGCTGGTGCCAGCAGGGAACATCACAACCCATATTGTACTGTGCTGCACTCAGAACATATGGGAATGAGAAGGGGTTTTATTTTGGTAGTAAATTACAGTTTAAATCACTGCAAATCATTGTTTCAATACAATATTGGGAGAGGCATATTATTGAGGCCAGGCTGATTTTTCAGTAATTGCTTCTGCAAGTCTGTAGCTGACTAAAGCTGCCAGCAACAAAAAGGATGTGTTTGGAAAAGGGCCTGCAATTTCCAAGGGTTTCAGGCTCCTGGGATTGCTCCCCTAGGTGAGGGGAAACAAGTGCTGTCTTAATGGCAGGAAAAAAGCAGCCAGCAGTCAGCAAGTTGTTTATTGTAGAAACTATTGATACCCTCATACTGTGCACAAGGCACAGAGAAGGAATTTGGAATGCAATAAACGGACAAATTTGTAATAACATTAAGAAATACTTCCACCAACAATAGTGTGTAGGCACCAGGGATTAATAAAGCTATTAACCTTACCCCTGTTTTCTTAAACTTAACTTTGCATAAACTGACAGTGGTCTGTATTTCCAAATCATTCCATATCTAAAAGGCATGTCCAGCACTGTATAAGTCTGCAAGGTTTTAAAGCTTGCCCATGTAGAGATGGAGTGTGCATAGCCTCTGAACCCAGCAGAATATGGCAGTTATTCCTGGCTCTACTATTCACACCAAATTCCTATATTCATAGGCTTAAAGTCAGGTCACTCTTCCATGTTTTAAAGCAAATACTTCATAGAGCTGACCAGCAACAAGAGATCAAGATAGTTGAATTCCAGTCAATAAATCATAGCATGGGAGAACATTTCTCTCAAAGAAAACCATGACAATTCCTGATAGTTTAAATGCCCATGGCTTTATCTCTCTCTGCCTGGAATCAAGGACATTGGGATAAACCCCATCCTGTAGTTTAGGTGGAAGCTCACTGCTCCTCTTTAATAGCATCAGGTTTTTAATCAGCAGGATGGTTTTAGTAAGCATATAATGATTTATTCACCCTAAGAGAGAGTTTACAGTTAGTCCTTTGGTTGTTTGCTTTTCCCCTCAGCAACATTAATATTTGTTATATGTACTTTAATGTCAGCCCCAGCTTTGTCAATATTAGGTCTTAGAGAACTCCAAAGGAGGGTCTGAAGGAAGCAAATTCTCCCTCCAGAAAGCCAGTATCGATTCTTTTAACTGCCTCAGTTGGAAAGCAGATTTTGGACAAGTGCAGCATAGAAATGGGAAGAAAGCCTGGTTCTCCAGACAGACCCTTGCTGTGGTTTAAACCCACCACCCCTTCCCCCAGTGGCTATTGATATGGGACTAATGTAGGTTTCTGGCACGTGGCTGCTATATGAGCTCACCGGGCAGAGCATCACCCGCTGTGCAGACCCTGGAGGTAATATCGTGGCCATATGAAGCTTCTGTTTCTTTTACTATTGGCTACAAGAACAAATTGTCACCTCTGCCTTTTAGAGTCTGAAAGCACAATTCAGAGTCCTTATTGATGACTGTTTGCTAGGAATACATTAGGACCAAATTACGGAGTGGGAGGCAGAGCTACTAGAACTGAAGGATGATTTCAAACAAGAACTCCTGGGTGTAAATAGACAGTGAATATATTTTGGCTGGGGAGTGAAATGAGGATTGTGACTATCAAACCAAGAGGTTTTGGAACAATGTTTGAGCATGAGAACTATCTGACATCTACCTTTTTTAATAGCAATGATAATCAAATTCCTGGATTGGATTTTAAGCTAACTTCTCATTCATTGTGTATTGAGTACCTATTAAAGGTGCAATATTCATTTATTTCCATTCCGTATTTCAGCCGTGTATCGTATGGATATTGCTATGCATGTGTGGAATAACCTTTAGTCTGTTAAACTCTCCCATAACTTTGAATAAGCAGTATAGTGTCAAGGGGAGGTACAGAAATAAGTGGCACAGGCAAGACGCATCAAGTATACATATATACTGACTTCACAAAAATACTTGTATGGAAATATGCCATTAGGGATGAAAAATCAGAAGGTTCATGAGCACGTCATGTCATTGGGGACTTCTCATACAACAGTTTCCCTCTTGTAACCGACCCTTTAAAGCAAATTACCGGGCTGTGCAGGGACTATCATTGCTGTGTGTGAAAGCACAACACTGTGCACATTCCTTTTTCTAGATCCTTTTAGAGAAATTGATCAAAAATTCATTGAGTTTAATGTGCTGCACCAGTGGTAATTTAAACTCTTGCAAATCACTTCCAACTCACTTTGGAAGTGTAGGCTCAGAGCATCAGTGTCAGCCTGATTTCCAATATGAGTCCTTAGAAGCAGACTTACTAAGCAGCACGGATAAGTGCTCTGTAATTTCTGGGATTTCCTTATAGTACAATGATGGCCATCACTGGAGCCAGGTTCTCCCAGATGACTACGACAAAAAGAGAAATAGGAATGGAAAAAGAGGGTAAATGATACTCCAATGGCACTGTAGGAACCATGCAGGGTTGAACCCTCCATTTCAGTCACGTCGGTATGAAGGAATCTAGTGCAGACCAGTGGCTAAGTCACACATACAAATACCCTGATAAATCTGAGAATAGGTCCCTGAAGCAGAAGGCTATAAAGGATTTATGTACTCTTTTGTGGAGTCCTAGCACAGAGAATCAAACTGGGTTAAAGGAGACTGTGTGTTAATACTTCACACTTTTAAATCCCCCTTCCCACCTTTTTTATATCAATAGAATGCATAGTGTTCATTTTGTGAATATTCTGTTTTGTGTTTTAGCATGACATTGCTTACCACATGGCTCTGTTTAAATGCTCTGATTAGAAGACACATTCAATTACCTACACATATTAGTGTCCTAATAGATGTTAATGCAGATATTAGTGTCCTGTAGATGCCAGCATCTCAGGGGCAATGCTTTGCAATGTGTTTGCTTGTTCAGTTGCATCTCCTCCTGGTGAAGTCTGAGGCAAGGAGAGAAGATGAAGGCTGAAGGGTCAGAAGGAATGTGTCAGGAAATGTTTTACTATAACCCCCCCCCAGAGTGGCAACATTGAAGGAATCCCTTCTCTAAGATAATATTGATTGCAATTTATGATGTACCATGTTTCAGCTAGCTGAAGAGCAAAGAAAATAGTAAGTCCAGTGTTTCAGCCTGGTTTAAAAAGCCAACTCACCAGTTATACAGATGAAATGTGTGAAAAGTAGGGAGTGAATCACTGGCAATGGGAACTCTGTCAGAATTAGGAAATTAAGTTCATTAAAGGTGTGGTAACTTAATTTTCTATGCAAGCATGTCATGATGAGGGTTGGGCAGAAAAAAAACCCGTTCAGACATCCAATTTAACACAAACCCACCCAAACTTGGCAATGCCAAGTGTCCGCAGCTCAGCCCGGCCTCCTGGCTCCCTGTTTGGATTACATTTGCTCTAAATAGTCCAAATTAGGCCTGGACTGTACCCTCCTTGTCCCCTTCATCAGCCTCCTGGGGTGTCAGCAGCGTGAGAGCAGGCAGGCTCCATGGGGCAGCTCCCCAGTTCATTAGCATTCCCTATTCTTGTAGGTCCTCCAAGGTATTTTATGGCTGTGTAATAAATCTTCCCTCTTATTATTGAGAGAAAACCCAGAGATGAAACCTTCATTTTTCTTAGATTGACCTTAAAAACCAAAATCGTGATTCAAAACAAAGGCATAAACCCAAAGTAACACGTGCTTTGACCTCATCACATAGCCTCATTGCCATACAATAGGCTTCAAAATCGCTCTCATTGCCTCACTTACATTTAAGATGCTTAAATCAAAACGAAGCAAATTTTGTTTCCCAAACAGATCCTGGGATTTTATTCCTTTCTAGTCTTGCTGAGGCTCGTGTGGTTGCCAAGCCCAAGAGATCCTAGATTAATTTAACAAAGCCCATGAAATCACTTTGGTTCATATCTATGTACCTAAAACAAGGTTCCTGTCCATGTTCTTTAACTCTCTACATAGGGATATTCCTGTAGCCAAAGTTTCTGGTGGCCTATTAGCATTATATAAAACTATAAAGATTTCCTGTTTCAGCAAGCAGAGAGTTTGATAGAAAATCTGAACTGGATTATTTCAGGGAATGCCACTCAAAAGTTGCAGTGAGAGACATTGAGATGCCACCAAAGGTTTCTGTGGTCCATGTGGAGGGTCCTCTTCCATCATCCCTATCCCATCCATCCATGGCATGATCTTACCTCCCTTCTTGTACTTAGGAACAGGCAGCTTTGAGAAAGCACCTCCTGGGGTGTGCATTTATTTCATAAGTGCTATAGCAACGCATCTGATCCTGGGTGGCATTTAACAACATCCTCATGGCTTCAATGTGTTTGTTCTACATTGATAAGAAGAGTGAACAGGGACTCAAATTTGGCATTTCTTTCCCACCTCTGATTGTGCATCTCCTTTTGGATTCACAGCAGGCTTTTACTAGCACTGGCCTTATTGCCCATGCCCAGAGGCAGTGATTAATCTGATTCATATTAATGTTCTTTTCCACACCATCTAAATCAAGCTCTGAGCTGTGGCCTCCAAAGTAGGAGAGGAGCCCCAGACGACCCCCCAGAAACCACGGCTCCATCCTCATCATCATCAAGTGATGGAGGCGCTTGGGCCGGGAAGCAGAGCCCCCACTACTGAAGCAGGTGACTTGTTAGAACGTGAGGCTTTGACACCGGACATTTCATTGCTGTGTTTTTATTGCGCCTTCGGAAAGCTGTGAGAGTGAAGGTTATTAAAATTATATATGTATAAAAAAAGGGCAAAAAGAAAACAGTGAAAAGCAACAGGGAAAGTTTCTGTCCAAAAAAAGTCCGAAACTGGCTCCAATTGGACCTCAGTATGGAAATGCTGGAACTTGTACCCTCCAGTGGCAAAATAAAACAGGCTACCATTATTAGACATTTTCTACAGCGTAAGATGTAACATCATAGCTAAATTCAGTCAGAGACAGGTCGAGCAACAAAAACCAGGAGCCAAGGCAGTCTAGTCTGGTCTGAAACTTGATTCAGGCACCAGATTATGAATAGATTTAACTAGTTTGCCAAAAGAAAATGTAGATTTTGGCAGTGTTTGGACTTTTTATTTTTTTTCTCTTTTTTTTGGTGTGCTATATGTGGAGTCCTATTGCGTGCTGTGGGGATATGAGAAAAGAGCCTTTTTATATTATAGAAGGTCTTGACGTGCATGTGTGTGTATATATAGGATAAAAACCACAATTAACCCCATAAATGCTCAAAAGCCTGAAGGGCCTCTGCCCGATGCCCCTCAGTCAGGAACTGAGATTACAGCCAGACTGGTTCTGCTGTTGCCTTTAGTGATGAACCCATCCAGGACCGCTGCTGCTGCCTGGGGACAGACCTTGCAACAGAACTCATGGTGCTGTGTGGAAGCTGGGGATATCTGGCACCACCAACAAAGCTGCCTCAGATGGGGAGTCGTTTGTCCACCCTTTGTAGGGTACCAAGGCACATCAGGGACCTCTTTCTGCCATGGCCACTCATAATCTTTGTTAATTACAGTAAAAAGTCACGTTCATCTTCCCATATGCCTTGAAAGTCCTACTCAATGTCACCTAAAACACTCCTGAGGGAGATAGGTGAATATTTGAGTAAAGAAAAAGGTTTAGAATATCCACAATGCTGCAGCCCACATATGTACAGCAAGAAAAACAAACAGGCAATCTCTGGAGGTAGATTTTGATGACAGATGCCAGTTCTCTGTGGTCAGAATTCACTCTGATTCCATTCAGGTATGTGGTATAGGAAGTAGTAAAAAAGGTAGAAGTTGGAGAAAGAAAATACAATCAAGGTGGGGAGGAAGGGATTGTCAGGATAGAAGGGAGCAGACGCCTGCCTGCTGCGACTGCTCCTGCGCTGGGGGCTTCTCTGGAGTATTTCATTAACAAGGAAAATACACATCAGCCTCTCCAGATGTTGCTATTGAGTCTCAGCATAAGCATTCCTATTACCCTTTGTGCTTCAAGAGCTACTGTCACCCAGACAAAGGGTACCAGTTCTCCTTTGCACAGCACAAAAGCACAGCATCTCGTTGTATCGCGGAGCACTCAAGTCAACAGTTTGGAGGGTCTGTGCATTGATTAATTGTAGTGGAGATGTCATGAAACAGAGAATGGGGTTTTGAGAGCTATATAAATCCGTATGCATGAGAGATAACACGGTGTCCAGCTGAGTCTCTTAGAAGAACCTGTATTTTATCCCTGCTTATATGTAGTGTATTGAACAGTTGGTTATGTTGTAAGCTATGATGCTAAGGATTTAATAGGAAATTGTGTTACGCAGTTGGAATAACTTGGAATTAATCTCTTCACTTACTGAGCGCACTCTTACTTCATCAAGTCATTCTGCACACACTAAATCCCTGGGAATAGCACCAGTATGGCACTATAGCTTGTTTTACCCTTCTTCTGGAAGTGCTGATTAACTCAGTCCTGTAAGAGCTGCAGTGTCCACTGGTGTTTGTGCCAGCTCTGGGATCAGAATAACTGTAGCTTTATTGCCATGGTGGTGTGTCTCTATCAGAGCAGGTTTTGCCACCCAGTCTGCTAACATTGTATGGAACTGTTTAAATCTGAGGGAAGATTAGGGCCGCACAAGGTTATCCATCACTGTACCTCTGGTGATATCCGTATATTCAAACTATTCCAGCTGCTTAAAATCGTTTCATTTGCAGACAAATTACCCCCCCCCCCCTCAGCATATAAAGAGTTATGACATGCCCCAAAGTACCCCGGTGACCCTCAGTACTTATCATCATCTCTCCTAATTCAAGCACTCCTCTGACTGCCTGGTGGAGGGTTTGCAGTAGGGGCCCTCTCCATAAAGCTGTCCTCAGGGATGCTGAGCTGGCAGAGGTCAGGCTAAACTTGAAGGAGACATTTCTCACCTCAACACTTATTCCTGGACTCTCAGTTTTCTTTTATATATTGTTATTTCTATTTCAAAGAAAAAGCCTGGAAAGATACTGTGTTTAGAAACCACCTTTCTCAGTGGTACCCAGATCCGCACTGGAGACCCTCTGCAATGCAAACAGCAGAGACAGCTCTCGCTGCAGCAGAGATTTCACACTGGGCTGAAGCATCACAGAGGAGAATCCACATGCTGGTTTTGATATTCATTAATCATCCAGCTAATTTGTTTTTACACAGGAGCGCTGACAGCAAACGAATGTTATTATAGCAACAGCACACTGCATAATCCAGACTATTATGGTATTAGCATTGATGAAAACGACTGCTCTGTGTTCACTTATGCTCAATTCTGTATCCAACTGCAACTGTAAATATATCTATTTTTATTCACATCTGCTGAAAGAAATAGACCTACCATATGTGGCCTGAAGGATGAAAGGATTGCTGCTGTCTTTTTCTTCCTCCTCCCTCTGGTCCTTATCTCAGGAACATGAGTTGAAAACTGGCCCAGGATTTACTGACTGTTCAGAGACTTTTTATGAGGCAGTGCTTTCTCAGGCTGATATTGAGAATATATATATTTATATCTATGTACACACGTGCACACATGTATTATTGTGCCTAAGGTTATTTCTGGAGTCAATCTCTTTTGTATTTGTATACAGTGTTCACACAAGAGAGAAAAAAAATCCAGTGGTTAAGGTTAACTTGGGATTTGAGAGACCTGGTTTTAATTCTGCTCTCTGCCATAGGCTTCCTTTTTAATACATATATATATATATACGCACACATACATCTACACAGGCACATGGAAAAGGCACAGAGGACATTGTCTACATTGTCCAGACCTGAACCCACGTTAGAGCCTCAATCTGCATTGCTTTGGCACTTTATGGATGGAAGCCCACAGTCAGCACAGGGTTTTGGTCAGCTTTGAGCCACACAGCACAGGACAGACTTGGACCACATCCTTCAGGACAAGAAGAAACCCCCTCAGCAATTCCTTTCTGTCCATGCACCTATAAAAACCCCAGTGTGTTACAGAGCTTTCCTTATTCCCTTGAGCATCCTCTTTGGGTTAGATGGTGGAGGAGGAACCTCTAATGGCTGCAGATGAGAAGGTGCAGGAACCGTCTGGCTTATCCAGCAGGGCTATGTTAGCACTCCATCAGCGCAGTTGCTCATATATTGTTACACTGAATAATGGATTTGTTTATATTCAGCACCGCATGACTTTAAAGCTTTTAAAGCTTAACTAGATTATTTTGGAGCAGATGGGTACCTGGTCTTTCACAACATGGCAATTCCAATGAACTCTTTAATTTGAAGCAATTCACTCATAAAAATCAAGGGTGCCAGTTAAGAGAGAAGAGGGCTTTCAGGTGTTCAGTGGCTGAGAAATTATTAATACCAGTTGCAAATATGTGTTTGCGCTGTTATTGCTGATAGTAGAATACAAAATAAAGCCACAACAATAAGATATTGAAATGAGAAAGTGAAAGCCATTTCTTGTGTCAGTTGCGCATATGCCCTTTATTATACTGGGATTTAAACCATTTGGCTTGCTACAGATTTATAAAGGAATCCTGCTTTACATGGCTCCAGAATGATTTATAAGGGTCCATTTTAGCCCCTCATCAAACACAGGCAAAAAACACTACAAAATGGACCGGAACCCCAAATCCAGCTTCAGTCTGCTTTAAGGAAGACCTGAATTGATATGAGAGACCAACTCATAAATACGTTGACACCCAGTTCTACCTGGAAAACTTAATGGGCATGGAAAATGAATTGCTCTTTCTCATATCTGTTTGTCTTCCATTATTTGTGGTCTCTCACACAGTAGGAAAGTTGTGGTTCCCCTGATTTGCTCACTCATTCTGTTATTAGAGGAGATCTTGCCCTGCACTGTTGGGACCCATTTTTCTGTCCTCACTCTTTAGCTAGTGCGGGGATCCCCGTTCATCAAACCCGTCTGTCAGAAAGTTAAAACATGTCTATGCTTCTTCCTTCCCATTTTCTGTTGTTCAACTACTGACAGCCAAAAATGTGTTCATATGCTTTATGCATGAGGAAAGGTGACTATTGATGCTAGCAAATGTGTGGTCATTTTTTTCTTGTCAAAAATCAGTCTCTGGAATCACTGATGCCTTGTGAAATTACAGTCTAATGTAACCAACCGGAGTATAAAGTAACCAATTTCTTTACTCTTTAAGCAAATTATTCTCCTGGAGGTTGAAACACAAAACCAAGGAATATATGAAGTTATTTTTGTCCCTAGTCAGGGGAAATTAATGAAATAGCACCTCCCATTCTGTTGATATTGGCCAAGGTTACCAAAGCCCTTAGTAATATTGGGGTTCCCATTATGGGGAATATTGTAATCATAGAAGGGATTCAGAATATTATACTGGTGGGAATACCCATGTAAACTCTCATGTAGCCGAGTACTTAAGCTCATGCTTAACTTGAAGCAAACAATCAGTTGGAGTCAATAGTTACAGGGCTGTGATAAAATACGTGTCTACACGGTGGATCAAATGTTATCAGGAAAAACTATGTGCGCTCTAAGTATGGCTTGAGACATCAGAAACCATCAGTAAATATTGTCTGAGCCAAGTTTATTCAATATATCCTCAGGAGTGTGTGTCCATCTTTAAAATGCAGTATTTTGATGGGGATTTTTATAATCGCCTTAACTCTTTTTGATAATCATGACATTTTCAACACGTTTTCTTCTCCCTTTCAGTGCTGGTGTGAAAACTGCACTCGGTACCTTTGAACAGTTTATCTGTGCTTTCAACTTTATGACTGTAGAACCATCGATATCTCATATATTGTATTGCCACCTGAAAGTGATGAGTTTGTGTGGGAGATGACACAGGGAGACCAAATACACACAGTGAAGTAACGGATCCCAGTATGAACAAAGCACATTGTTCTTGGTTAAAAGTGCCATTATTCAGCATCTACTTTGATAACAGTCTTAGAAAGTACAGATTTTTCTTTGCCTAGATCTATTACTTTACTGCAGTTCTCCCTGGAGTCTGGCATTCCTCAGGACTTTTCCACTTATAGGTTTGCACTCCATCTGAAGCTTTACCCAAAAGATTTTATTCATTACACTATAACGTACAAACTATGAACACAAGTGCATAATATGTATAATAGCTATACGTATTAATAAAATGTGCTTGAAGCATTTTTTTGTAACTAAATGTGGTTTTGGAAGCTGGAATTGGCATTCAATCTCATGTGCTAAAAACTTGTATTTAATTTACTCTGTGTGTAATTATATGCCTCGATATAATTGGTTTGAAGACATTATTCTCTTCTCATTGAAGGAAGAGGTATTATATGAAGTTCCATTTAGACTCCAAAGAGTCCAAATTTCCTTAGAGGAATTCCAGTATTTCTTTTCCTTTTCATCTCTATTCATAGAAAGTGCACCTAATGAACAACTAGTTAAATTGTCATCAGAGAAGGGCTAATTCCAGTCCAGTTTCCACTGGTGATAGAATTAACCCCATCCATTACAGTGAAGTGGCTCCTGATGGATGCTGTTGTAAGCACAAGGATGGAGATGGGTGGATAGGATATTCAGCTGCATCCCAGCACTCCCTGTGCTGTGGAGCTGGTGTGGATCCCATGCAGAAGGATGGGGTGTCACAGCAACCCCCCTTTCTCCCTCTGTGTTTGCATCTTATTTGGTTTTCCTTCTCTTTGGATCCCGTTTGTAAGAATAGCAGTGCCCAAACAGTGATGTGGGACCTGAGCCGCATCTTGGTTCACAAGAACCAACACCTGGGGCTTAATGGAGTACAGAAGACTGCAAAAGCATGTCAGGATCAGGCCCAGTGATAAGGGGGAGCTATATTCAAAACTAAAAGGGAAAGAAAACCAAGGAAGTTATTACAGTGTTGTGAAGCTCCTTCTCTTCACTAAGATTCCCATAAACATTTCCCTTCTCATCTTCCTGATGCCAAGTGCAGCAAATTGTCAACAGAGGTATGAAACCTGACATGTGGTCCATGAGCATTCAGTTAGGAGCAGACCTTGGCTAAGGACCCTTTTCGTTTCATATCCTGCCCTGGTGTGCCCTTCCCCTCTCCCCCATCCCCTCTCTTCCACCCATTGTACAGCTTCCAAGATTTCTCATGGAAATAACCCCATGGCTTGTTTTCCATTAGGGTTAATACTGGATTTAAGACTGTTATTTTCTTTTTCCTGACATGTTGCCCATCACGTTATGATTATTAGAGTTTGCTTTTGAAGAGTTACCTGAGGTGAAGTCTAATTGGACTCAGGGCTACTGAGGAAGGATGCCAGGGCTCAGGAGCGCTGCCAGCCACTGATGTGGCCCATGCAAAGACAGCAATCGCAGCAACAGGCTCAATTTCATGCCATGATTTAAGATACAGTCTGTAAGGGTATACTGATGATAAACCTACAGTGCCTGTTAGAGAGCTGGAAGCAGGAACGGAACTGATCAGCATTTAGTATAATATTTAATGGCAAAAGAGCTATATATCAAATAACAGAATGCAACAAAGGAGAGGTTTAATGGCTGCTGACTCTAACCCTGTAAGAGTTTCCAGGCTCTCCCACTGGTTTTGGTTTTGGGAATCCTGCAGTGGCTAACACACACTGCAGAGCTTATCCAGTACTGGTTTAAACAAAATGATCCTGCGTATTCCTCATTCTGTAACAAAGCATTGCAGGCTGGATTCTGCCACCTGAAACTGCACAGAGCATGTCTCAGAGGCTGGGTACTAACCTCACTTTTGCATTATGGCTTGCATTGACTTTAGTGGTATTGCTCACAGGAGTGCTGCGCACCGAAAGCAACAGTGAGAATTGCTTGGAAGGGCTGGAAAATCTGGCTTGTCATTTTATGTCAGTGTATGCAGTAATAACTGAATGAAAAGTTCTGAGCATCTCTGGCGACGCTCTGTTGGTTTCACTCCATCCATTTCCATTTATTTTCCCTTCAGTTCTTACCTGTTTTCATCTGTTTCTAGCTAAGACCTGGCTGTGTTGATAATGAATAAAATTCAGGTCCGGAGGTATCTTCCCAGTAGATTCAATTAGCTTTAAATGCTGCTGGAGAAACCACCTTATTTTCCTTCTTGTCTACCAATGTACATATCATGTTTTTTTAGCTAATAACTAAGACACAAGGGAGTGAAAAGGAGTCAAACACCATCACAACTCGTGTTGCGGACCTAAAGGACTCCACTAAACAGGCATTAACAGCAGTATTAGCAACATACTTTTTGTATATCTTGGCATTTCAGAGCACAAACACCAGCTAAACATCCAAGTCAATTTGTTTTCATGAGGTGTTTCAAGTAGAACCGTTTGATCAGCCGCTGAATGGGGTGCAGTGGGGCAAGGAGAGGCTGGGCAAAAAAGAATTAAGAGATTGAAACAGAGGAAAAGGAAAAGAGGAGAATTAAAATTATGAAACAGATTTGGTTTTCTCTCTCATGACTTCTTTTTGCTTTAAATGAGCTCTAGAGAACAATTGATGTGGTCTGTGGGATTGTTCCCTCAGAGACGGTTAAAAACAAATCCCATCAGCCATTAGGCCCTTTTGATATGGTCGTGTTCTTCCATCTAATCTTATCAGCCCAAATGATGGCTTAATGGGGAACAAGCACCATTTGACCAACTCTCTCTCAATGCGTTTTCCTAACCAAAGGTGGCAAAGGTTCTCTTAATGAATTCCGAGTCTCCATTTCCAGCACACATGCACTCAAACAGGCATACTTAGGAAGGAGAAACCAAAACCCTTATTTACCATCTCTGTACAATCAGATGTTTTAGAGATTACGAGAAAAGGAGAAGGGGGAGAGGAGGAGGGGAGTCACATGGGAGGCAAGAAAAAAAGGAAACCACGTTTTCTATCTCTTCCTATTTCTTTTTGGTTGGGTTTTTGTGGGATCGTTTCTTTCAGTTTCCAGGCCCATGTTGTGACTTTGACAAATGATGATGCGTAGGGAAGATTTATGCCAGGTCTTGGAGCATTAGCACATTATCACGAGCAAAACAGAGCCCTTGGTCGGCCTCATCGGGGACCCATTGAAGCATTTTTTGAAAGTGATATATGGGCCAAAGCTCATCTTAGAAAGAGCTGTGTTGCTGTCCTGGTGGATAAAGTCTGCGGGAATGCCCAGAGAGAGCCAGGTGAAGACACTGAGCATTGGATGAGAAATGGTTAGTAAAAACCCATGCTGGAAAGGAAAGAGGAACCCCTCTGTTCTCGAGGGACCAGCATGTTGAATGATTTAATGGCTACCTTTAGGAAATGCCTTTTGCTTTATTGCTCTTTCTGCCTTTTTCTATTTCTTCTTTTTCTTTTTTTTTTTTTTAAGGCAAAGAAATACAATGTAGGCTCTTCTCCCCATTTTCACTTCTGTATCCCAACTCAGCACTCCCGTAAGGCCATGGCTTGAAACATGTCTTTGCGAAAGACCCCCAAACTTCCTACAGATGGTCGCATTGATCAGAACAGTCTGAACTGCTGAAAGAGAAACCAAATCCCCCCTGATTAAACATATATGTATTTGCTACAAATGCAAAAGGCTTTCTGAGTTCACTGCAGAGGGTTTCCATTTCTGTCAGCTTCATTCTGAACTCATTTCCAACGCTGCTCAAGAGCAGAGCTCTAGCTCCCAACATTGAGCTATGCAGACTTTCCACAGAGGTGTTGTAAATTGCATGGAAAACTGGTGGGATTTTCAGAGCTACTTCAGTCATCAGCCCAATCGTCTTTACCGCACTTCACTGCCAAAGCTTCTTTAAGATGCTCCCCATTTCCCTGCACAGAAACTGCAGAACCTACTTTGCATGGGAGCTGTTGGTGACATTCGTTGTACTTCTAGAACCAGATGTTGGGTTTTAGTGTTTCTCTAGAATTCAAAGTTTCTTACACTTGGTGAATGAATTTTAGCATTTCAGTGATAAGGTTTTGCTCTCCAATTTGCTTTGATATTCAAGAAAACCCCACAAGCGATTTAGAAGTCTCTATTTACCTTTGTGAGTGAAATCTTAAGACAATATCTTATTTTCTAGATTTTTACTCTCTTGGGCCTGAAATGTCAAGGAAAGATTAAGATTTCAGCACTATTAAGCTTCAAACAAACAATGTAGAGACAGTTTACCATTTCAGAGGAATTCTAGACTGTTCTTTTAGGAGCTTGTGTATCTTTACTAGAGCTACATAAGCTACACGGATGAGAAACTGTAGAAACCATATATGCGGCTCCTAAAAATTTGGCTTGATTAAATTTGCCTCATTGGAATCTCCATTTTTTTCCCAGAGATGTTTAGATATTGGTAATACATGTGTTATAGTTGAAAACTTCGGTCATTTATTTCTTATCTACAGTACTCTAAACAGTCTGTGCCTCTTGGAATGCCGCAATTTAGCTAAAAATCCAAACCAAGAGATAAATCAACAAAGGCAGAAATATTTCAAGGGAGAAAGTTAACACAAGTAGGTTCTTTATCGCCCAGAAACATGCCACGCATCCATGTTTTGAATAGCAGTGCCACTGAATGAAGAAAGATTCAGTCATTCTCCTTTCATACACAAACTACAACAGTTAAACACATCTTGTAAACAAGGAGTAGGGAGCGCAGAGATTTCAGTGCTCTCATGGAAGTTTTTGAGGGCGCACACAGATAAAGAAAACATTTTTGAGTAAATGACTTGTATCTTTTCAGCACCGTTTCAAGTACAGTGTGTCAAGATGATTGATGATACAAGCCTGTAGCAGCTTCATGACAAATTAGTGGTTCTGACATATGTTTGATGCTCAAAGCAGTTTTCACTTGGAAGTAAGACGACTTGCCTATCAGGTGCTGCCTCTGCTCGGAAGCTTGCAATTGAGTCTGGGAATTCAGTTATCTGAAGGACAGCAGCAGTTCTGGAAATATCATCAGAGCACCCAACAGTCAATGTTTTCCCAGGGCTACTGTCTTATTATGTGTAAAGAGATGCAACCTAAATGCAGATGGAATGTCAGCATTAAATAAGGGAATTAGACATCAGGTTCAGAGTGGGTGAGGGGATGACTGTAACAATATAGTCTCACTCCTCCAAGTAAATGTCTTGCTTTTATCAGACAGAGCCTGTTATTTAATTATTTATGGGGGGGGGGGCAAAATTTGCCATTTTACAGCTTTGCGGATTTGTGCATTAGCGGCGACACACAAGTAACCAGGGTTGTAGCATCATTCCAGGTCACTTGTCTTCAAACACAAGACCAACAGAAAATATAGATCTTTAGTTAACACCACAAGCCCCCCCCAACACTATGTTACAGACCTAATCTACAGGAAGCACTAATAATCCCAATTTCACCAGCTGCCTCGGTTTAGGTACAGCCTCACCGTCATAGGAGCAGGCCAGTGTACTGAACAAGACTTGCAGTCTTGATCCCCTCCTTTCTCTAGTGGGGTATTGAGATAACCTTTGCTGATGAGTTACTGGTTTTTCATAAGCCCATGTGGCAGAATCAGATCCAATGTTTTATCATGGAATAGGAAAAAAAGAGGGAAGAAAAGGGCATTTTCCACAAATAATGCTGCTCAGTGTTGCCACCAGCTCTACACCGAGATATCTGACCGTGCTTGCGCGCTTTCCTCCTTGGACAAAAACAAACCCGTGTTTTGAGAGAGTACCATTGTAATTGTGGGCAGTTATATGGAGGGGAAAAATAATGTGGTTTGTCATCAATCTCTCGGTGTGGCACACAAGGGCTGACTTGTTGAAATTTTGTAGGCTGTATTTACAGAGAAAACATAGACCTGGTGCTGTGCAGGGCACTATCAGTCCCCAGGTCTGGAAGAACCGTATCGGAGAAAAAGGGAAGGCTTGAATCGTAACCTTTCAGGATAATCTAATCCATAAGGGAACAGAAATTACTCTGCTCCCATAAGCAAGATCAAAACCTGAATAATTTAATTATTAGGGACTTATTTGTGAATATACACATAGACTGGTTTGAAGCAAGAGCTAACAAATAGCAGCAATTATTCTTATTGCTGTTTTACAAAGCCACAGACAATGGGGAAAATGAAGGATGGATGCTTCCAGCCTTGAAAAATGCTGCATTAGAGTAAAAGGAGATGGTGTGTTGCTGTATTGTTTTAAGAATGGTGTTGTTATGTGCATGATCTTATAACATGAAGGCTTTGTAAAAATCCTATAGCAAGCCAGAGCCCCTGCTCTAACTCAAGACAGAGCTATCATATCGAGAGACAGGAAGCAGAAACACACGAGAAATGGCTGTTTCTCCTTCATTTTTACTCTGTAAAAGTTAGGGAACTCCTCTGTAACCACAGGGTCCATTTGCAGTCAGTGGAGAAAGGAGCTATGCTGCTCAAGAGGAACAGTCATGCCTTAGAACATGGTATGGCCAAGTTGGATGGAACTTGGAGCAGCCTGCTCTAGTGGAATGTGTCCCTGCCCATGGCAGGGGGCTGGAACTGGATGAGCTTTAAGGTCCTTTCCAACCCAAACCATTCTATGATTCTATGGTATTATCCCCTGAAACAAAACATGTCTTAGACTGAAGAGTTCACAGTCCTTCCAAACTTGAACTGCACCTACACCTCTGTAACAAGAATATCCCCAGCCTGGCTTTCCATTGACAAGTTCTGCTTGCAACTCGTACTGTTTATTTCCTTTGTATTTTTAACCTTGTTTTCCTGCCAAATTAGAAATGCTGTATGAAATTTACCCCCCAATGGAGTAAATGGCCTCGTGCTGCAATTCAACTATTTTTCATTCATTTTTATTTCAAAATAAAACTGAATATACTTATTAAAATTGCCAAACGAATCACCCACACGCATAGCTCTAGTACATAAAAGGAACATTTTCTCTTAATTCCATTAAAATGTCCAGAGGGCAGTGGCAGGGAGAGTAAATTGAGAAGACCAAAGTTAAACAAAACCAGTCTCGTACGCTTTCTGCAACTTCATTGTCTGCTTTGAGTGTAGGTTTGCACTGTACAAGTTCCTATAGCTAAATTATCATAAAAGCCCAATGGCTATTTTAACTAGCTCACGACTTACGCATGCATATACAGATTTAGCTTTCATGCTTTGCCTTGTTAAGAGCATGGTAGGTAGCTGGTGGGTAATTGCCTGTAATGTCACCCCAAATGGTTTGGAATTTGCCAACTTTCAGGTTTTGCTACAAGTTGAAATCTAGGACAGATTTATGGAGTTTTATTACTGAAATCGATACGTTCATATATCTTGAGTTGACTTGCCTGGAGTCCACAAAATTCCAGAGAATAATTGACTGACCAATCAGTCTACTGTCTATAAATGTATAAGCTGAATACTGGTGCTCTCCAAGTCTGAATCTCCCTTCTATGCACTGCCTCTCTGTTAAATCAGTGGCAAAGCATCTACAGAGCCCCAGGAGTTTAGGATCTGGCCTGCCGAGCCTTGTTCACAAGAAGGGAAAGGGTGGAATTTCTTGCATGTTTTATTTGCCAGCTATTGTAGTTTCCAGTCAGACACAAGCTGTTTCCAAACCTTCCATTCCACCGTAGCGCTAACCATTACAAATGAGAGAAAAAAATCAAGGCTATCAGCATGGGTCACGGCAGCGGTTTCGACACAGAAATGCTTCAATATTCATGATTCTTTCTTGCCAAAGAGCCCTATGTTCAGCTGGGAGGGGGAAAAGATTAAAAAGCATTTTCAAAATGAAACTGGAATTATTGCTGTCATTTTAAAGTTAACTGGAGGCACATTTTGTTCAGTGTGTTCTTTGGGCCAGGCAGCTAACCAGAAAACCTTGCTTGCATAGCTCAAGTAACTGATAACTTTACAGCTGCTTGCATTAATGTACATAAACGTATATTATGTACATAATATACGTAAAAATCCTAATTCTTCTACAGCTTTGTTTATAGCCTAGGATAACTTGATAATGATGATGTTATTGCTCCACAATTGCATGGTGCCTTTAGTCCCAAATGAAAGCTTTTTACATCTGTCGTATCTAATAGAATCTAACTATTCGTTGGCTGGGTCTGGAACTCAGATTCTGTGTATCAGCTGTTGGCTGAAGGAGATGCGAATGCTGACCACATTCTGGGGTAAAACCCGAGCCTTCTTTCAAAATGTGTCCCAAAATCATAGCCTGCAGTGCCAGCTTCACACAATGCTCTGTGTGGCTTCTTTGGAGGAAACCTCTAATACCCAATGCTGGTTTGGTTTGCACTGAGATTTAGTTTGTTTTGCTCTCGCACCTGTAGCTTGCACACACTCACACATACAGAGAGAACAACTTAAAAGGAGTTTCTTTGGTCTCTGCCAGGGGAAAACAATGTTCGCCTGCATCCCTTATATACTTGCTGAACCTGTGAGCAGCAAAAAGCACGTTGTCTGCGAGCTCTGTTCCAAGAAAGGTGGCATCTCAGTTGCACAGCTTTGTTTAATGTATAAAGCTCCTGTTTCTGTAACCACAAATCATGCACAAGGATTTCAGCAATTAGAGAAATAGCAATGGTCCAGAGGATTAGGGCAATAATTGTGTGTATATACAAAACGAGATGGGATTCAAAGTTGGGGATTACAAAGCTTGTGATGGTCTTCAGTTACAGTGAACGTTTGAGTTTTCCAGATGGGCAGAGCAAGTGAAAGGCAGAAAAGAGAAAGAAAGGCAGAAAACTGGTATTAGCAACAGTAAAGGTAGTTCTAAAATACCCGGAATGACACAGTAATTCATGAAAATACTTTAATGGCGCCATAAAATACTCATTGTAATTGACAGTTCTTGAGAGGACAAGGAATGGCTGGAGATATCGACTATTAATTACAGTCCTCTTCAGTTAGCTCATTTGCCTACGGACATAATATGAAAAGCATCTGAATATAGGCAGAGATGGTAATTAGTGTTTGCCCGTTTGTATAGCTCAAAATACACAGACATGTAGGAATCTGCAGACACAACTGAACACACTGGGGTTTGTCCCACAAACTTACCAGAGAACAGTACCTGCTCCATAGGCCTGTAAAATGAACCGCTGGGGTTTGGTAATGAATTGTTTCCCAGTTTTGCTCTCACAGAAACTTTCTTGACTGCTTAATCCAAAGCCCATCGGAAACAATGGAAACCTTTTCATTTCCAACGCTGGATTTTTAATAAGACCCCAAGCAGCCATGAAATAAATGAAGCTCTATAAAAATGAAGCAGAAATAGGCCCAGAAATCTTTCTTAAACGGTTCAAAATTTCATGGCGAATAAGGTTAGTTTTTCTTTCTACAGGATTTTTAACTTATCTTTGGAGTTCATGGTTTTGTGCACAAGATCTCGTTTTCTATTACTGTCTATGAGGCAGAATGCCCTCTATCACTCTGCCAATTCCCTCTGTGCCATCATTCTAGAGAGAAGATAGCAATTCTTCAGGGATTAATTCTGAATTAGCTCCTTGCTTCCAACCCACCCCAAGTGATCCTGTTTGTCTTATCAAGAGCAATACATGACAGCGGGCAGTTCTAAATACATCTCCAGCAGTTCCTGACTCTCTTAAGGGGGATTTAAAGGATTCTACAGGCCTTTGTTTCAAATGCAGGATGCACAGTGCCACTGCAAACCTTCCTCACCTACTTTCCACCTGATTTAGCGTGTTTCCACTCATCTTCTGTCTTCCTCAGTCTGTTTTCCACATACCTATTTGTGTATATATATATATATACATGCGCCTATGCATGCATGTTGTCCTTTTTTAATGCTGAGAGACACTGCACTTTATGACCAGCTTAGCAGAGAAGCAGCCCGTCTTCATTAACGCCAGCCTCAGTGTCTTCTGGGATAGATTTCAGTATCAATCCCCGAAAGACTTGTTCCTTCACTGAAGTAAATTATTGTATTATTATTTCTTCTTCTGCATTTGAGAAGGTGATGAGATCATTTATTGTTTTTAAGGGTTAATAGAGCCTGTCAGGGTCTTTTTCCCTCAGCTGGTTTCGCTGCTGCTCTAGGATCAGTAACAGCTCCAAGCTACATGATGCTAAATCAGACCACACTTTCCTGAAGAAAAGAAAAGAAGAAAAGAAAACTTACCACCAAGCAAAGAAGCAGTTCAGTCTGGTTTAAAGGAAGGGGAGGGAGGGAGCCAGGGGGAGCAGGGACTAACTTTGGAGAGAAAATAACAAACTTCAAGTCCTGAGGTCTTTCCTCTATATTGAAAAGGCAGCTTGGAAAGGAAATTAGTCAAAACAAACAGAAGGTGCCAAGGTTTCTTTATCATACCTGGAGTAGGATATGCTAAATTCCACAAGCCCTCGCACTGGCGCCTGGTGCTGCATTGGAAAAAATGGTACCCACGGCTCTATAAAATGATCTATTGGGACTTCAAAGCCATGGCAGCCCCGTGTGGCACAGGATGTGCTCAATTAATTATGTGATTTTTAACTGACAGGGGTTGGGAAAAGTAAAAATAATAAAAAAGGGAAGAAAAAAAAAAAAAGGGCACATGACGAAGAAGAAAAAGGTTTTTAGAGAAAATAAAATGAAAAAAAAAATCAGAGCAGTAAACTGAAAGGCCTTGTTGTCTGTCTGCCAAACAGCAGCAGCAGATAAGGTCCGTAGTTGCCGTGGAAACTCAGGCCCGGAGGAGACAGAATCCAGTTTCAGAAACCACAAAATCAACATAAACGTGTGCAAAAATAAAAAGGTTTGTTTGGCAAGTAATAAGTAGAAGGCTACCAATGTATAAACCAGATGAACCGGGGTGACCTTAGCCAGCTTTAAGCCATAATAATGACGATGTCCCATGTAGCTTTGGCACCTCCGAAATGAGCGGTAATCAGACGCCGTCCGTGCTGCTGACTGTTATCATCTAATTGCCACCCTTTTCTGTAATACTCAATCCTCAAATCTCCCTCCCCCTTTATCCCTTCTCCCTTTAAAATAGAAGGAAAAGGAGTGAGGAAGGAGAAAAGTCATTAAAGCAGTGTTGGTAATCTCATTTTAAACCTCAAAAGGATTCAGAACTGATGCCTTTATCTCAGTTTTCACCTATATCTTGTCTACTAACTGTCCTAAGTTATCACGTAGAAAAGAGTGATTTTTCTTTCCTGCTCTTAATCCCATGGTGTCAAATAAAGTCAGAGCCTAAACCATTTTCAAGTTCCTGAAGCCTATGCAATTTCCTGGAAACAAAAATGTTCTAGGGCATGGGTTACTATCACTATCTAAACCAGCCATCACTGAAAACACCCGAATGCCACTTCTGATACCAGCTCCAGGGATTTCATTAATGAAGGTGTCTTGGGAATACTTAGACAACTTTTAAACGAAACCATATTGGTCTTGGCTGTTTTTTTACCATGTTCAGCCACTCTATGAGACAGAATTTACCCATCCTGGTGTTGGTGCCTGCAAGGGGAATGTGGGCAGGGAGGCTTTCGGCTCTGCCATGGTTAGGAGCTCCCTGACAACCAAAGAGCAGCAATATCTCAGAAGCAGTTTTACGCTGCTCCTCATCTTTAGGATGCAATCCCTGAGAATACCCAATGTAAAGTACTGTACTGGTGCTGTGATGCTTCTTGCAATGAACTGAGGATAATCACTA
The DNA here is from genome assembly GCA_032466535.1 of Forpus xanthops. Lineage (NCBI taxonomy): Eukaryota > Metazoa > Chordata > Aves > Psittaciformes > Psittacidae > Forpus > Forpus xanthops. The sequence goes on from JASSUY010007632.1 coordinate 36,822, forward strand.
CAGGCAGCAAAGCTTAAAGGCCATTAATCTTAATAGAAATATAGAAATATGCCTTATTTGCCACTGCAATAATGATCTCTTCACCACTGTGTTCTCTCATTCCTTCTTTCAGCAAATGCCTTACTCAATATTAACCTTATTCGGGCAAAATGCAGTTGGCCTCACTGTTGGTCACTGACAGTTTTGTCTTGACAAGCATAGAGAGACGCATTCTTCTGTACAATGCACTGAAAGCTGTATTTATGGGCAGGAGGGGTTTTGTGAGGCTTTGCAGGGTGAAGGCCTGGTAATCCCCAGCACTTCATACCCACCACTGTGTTTTTGCTTTGTGCTGATGTTTCCTCTCTTCCGGCAGTGCCATGTGGGCAAAGCAGCAAACAGCTTCTTCAGTAGTGTCATTTGTCCCTGTTTAAGAGCCCTGTGACACAGTCACACGGAGCTTAACTTGGTCTAGAGAGGATAAAACACATATGGATGTGGAAGGTTTCACAGTTCGCATGTCTCTTGCTTTATCAATGCTTTCATCCAACACCAGAGCACTCTTGTCCTTCTTCAGCCCTTATTAGGGAGCTTCAGTCCACGCTTTATCCCCAAACGGACTGATTTTCTGCTATGTCACAAGCTCCTGGGCAGCACAATTGAGAGCCTGGACATTGCAGAGATCTAGGGGCTCTCTACTACCCTTTCAAAAGTCATCTGTGTTAGGATAAAGCAGAGAGGAATTGGGAGGAAAACCTAACGTGAGAAATACAAGACCATCCCTCTTTGTTACAGAAGTAATTTGCGCTTTCAGCTAAATTCACTACAGCTTCTCAGGGAGTTTAAGAGAAAAGCATTTCTGTGTCACTGAGCAAGCTTAATAAGAAGTCGTGACAGCATGGGGTTTTCATGTCTCTCTGCATGGGGACTCCCTGTGCACAATGTGCTTTGACCCTGCGAGCCGTGGGGCCAGAGCCGGGCTTGGCAGGTTTTTCTCTCCTTTGCTTTCACAAGACTTGCTCTGTCAGCAGAATCCAGAGCTAAGGTGGCTCGCTTGCCATCCACAGGCCAGATCTGTCACCTAGCCTCTAATGTCCCCAGCAAACTGAGCGATGCCAGGTTCCCACACTCCGGTCATGCACAGCAAATATCGGGAGGGTTTGTTTGCTCTGGTCACCTGGGTGCTGCTGGTCTTCCTCTACAAGGGACTTTGCCTTGGACTTTATAATCCCATTGCAAAATGGGGCAGAAAGAGGTGTACACGCACAGGCGCCAGCCTGCTTGCACGAGCCGAGGGATGATGGTGTAGCAGGCGCTAGGGCTGGGAATAAAGAGGTCTGTGTTCCCGTCCCAACGCTGCCAGCAGTTTGCTGCGTGACAGCGAGTGAGTTATTTTGGCCTCTGCTTTCCAAAGTGCCCACAAGCTTGGATGCGCCGGGTTTGTGCATGGTCAGTTCGGCTTGCTTGCATTCTGAAGGACCTGGTTCTCAGAAGCAATTACAGCCTGAACATGCAAGTCACTTCCCCACGGGCTGCAAATAGTAGATGCTCGTTACCCACAGGCAGACACCAAAAATCAGTGACAACTCCTCTGCCTAGGTACATGGCTTGGGAAAAGATAATTACTCCTTCTCTCCTGCACATCTGCACCAGGCCAAATATAATGAAGCCCTATATTTTAATGGGCAGTAATGTTTAATATTTGACATTAGGTAAATATACTTTCCTTGCCGCTAGAATAATTTTGTACAGATTTAGGGTGGAGCTTTGAGAAGCTGCTGGGTAATGGAGTACAAACCCGACTGCGCTCAAGGCTTATACTGTTTAGAAAGTCCCACCCTTAATCTCTGATCATTACAAACCCTTACCAGCCAGTAAATCTCGACCGCTGTGTTTTCAATAATGGTTGTACCAAAAAACCCAACACCTGAGGTCAAACCTTCCGCGGTGTTTCTGAGGACACGAGGTGATGTCACACACAGCCCATGGGCTCCGTGGCCGGGCTCAGGCAGGGAAAAAGTCTATTTATTCCAAAGCCTTGGCAATGCGGAGCAATGGAAAAGGACATAAAGAGCTAAAGCATATAGCTGAAAGGTAAATAGCAGTTCTCATGATATATGTCTCTGAGTTAGTCCATGCCCAACAAAAGCTCTTGAAACATATCTGGATATATTGTAATGTCTTTTTTTAAGTACTTTACCAGTCTATCTATGGCAGTTGAGTGGATGTCAGCAGTAGCGCTGCGTTTAAAATGATAGATATTTTAGAATGAAACTATAAATCTCTACAGGCTTACAATCTACTTCCCTTTAGAGCATGTGGGTAATGGCAAATGGAAATTTACAGTCCTAAGGAATCAAGCAGCGGTGGCATTTGGTATTGATGCAGCAAATACGCATCTGCTTTCTTTAAGGGGGTGATTTTCCTCAGTGGCCTGAAGTCCAGCAAAGGCATCACTCAAGAAAAAGCCATGAAAAGTGCTTGTGGAAAGGATATACTGCTTATCTAGCTGACCTCATCAAGGAAAAGCACCTTAGTATACTGTTTAGTGCAGAGGAATGCTTGTAATTGACATAAGTGAAACAAGGGATTGACTAAATAAGACAGAATGTTTTAAAACAGAAACTGGGGGATTTTCAAGCATCAAATGGACTTTTCTGAAGTGCAGCAGCTTCAAAGATGTGGGCTTGGTGGGGATCAGAGTGAATACAAAGCAACCGCTGTCAATGCAGATGCAGCCAGATGCACCCAGGTACTGTGATGTTCCCTCCTCTTCTGCCGATGCTCACAAGTTCCCTGCATTGCCTTGTGCTCTGGTCGCTGCTGAGTGGGAAGACAAGGCTGAGGCAACTCAGAGCTTAACCCTGCCTGTGTGTTTGGGATGGCAGAGAGCGGAGGAAGGGAAAACTGTCTCTGAGCCACAACACTGGTCCCGTACTGAAGCCTGGGTAAACACGACGGACATGGTGGAGGAAATAAATGCTCAGGTGCTGCTGAGCCAGAAGCTACCTCTGTTTGCATGAGAGAAGTGACAGAGTTCAGGTTTAATAAGGTAGCAAAACTGGCCTCTGAGCTTCACCTCCCCTCCCATGGCTCAGCAATAACGTCTGAAGAGTTTTGTAATGCACTCTAAGGTACTGAAGGCTTCTGTTCCCAAATAGTGACTTTATTACAAGGTGCAGCAGCATTTTGTGACATGACTCTTCCACTGTTTTTGTACATGAGATAATAATATGACAAATTACCCTGAAGTAAAATAACAGAGAAAGAGAGCCTCCTTAAATCATAACACTGAGAGCCCGAATTGGTTTCAAAAGAAAATTAAATAGCCCATTAGATGATTTATTCTCTTTTGCTACACACAGCTTATTTTGCCATTACAATTTAGCTGGTCTCCAAGCACCAGAAAGAAAAATGCTTGCAAACACATTTTCTTAGGACTGGTAGAGTTGGAATGAACTTTAAGTATCATCTTTTTATATTTAATACTGTGCCACCTCTTTTGAGGTCTTTTTCAGGACCATAACACCAAGCAGAGATGCTTCAGCTTTCCCTGCAAGGACCTGACTCAGCCCCATGATCCACATTCGGTCAGGGTATGATTTGTGTGGGCAGTGGGTACATTTTCTGCCCAGTGTATCACACAGTAACGGTGCTGAGCTTCAAAACAGTGCGAAAGGCTCTGGTTTCTGTGGGCTTGACTAAGCAAGACAAAATCCGTTAGAGTCTGAGACCTCACAGGTTTCTGTAGGCAAATTGTTCCAATTACCAGCACCCCAGAGCAAATTAGGAGGCAATTAAAAAGAGCAGCTGTGATTTCACTAAGTTCCTCTTGTCACTGTCATACACATTCCATTTGAAGCTCATTAAAAAGACATTTTGTCATTGCAATTTTTCTCTAACAGTGGCATTTTTCTTTCTGAAACACACACTGCATTTGGAGCTATTTCCTAAAATTGAGAGGGGTGAGGGTATGTGCATGGATTTATATTGAGTGTGGTTCAGGTAAATGCCTCTGGAGGGGCTTAGTCCACGCACAGAAGTCTCAGATCTCTGTGCACAACATATGCTTTTTGCACGCTATCTACCAGGAAGGAAAAGGAGAAGAGAGGAAAATCCATTATCTATCCATCTTCTGGCCTGAAACAAAATGAGGAAGTGCTGGTTTATTGGCTTGCATTTACACAAATCATGCCCTGACCAGACTCAGGAGCCTACTGTTATGAAGTCTTCAGTCACGGGTCTCAGGTCACATTGCAAATAGGAATTAATTGTGCTTCACAGATAGGTAAAGTGGGGAATTAAGATTCAAGTTCCTCAGCATCACACAGGAGAGAGTTGTAGCCCATAGTATTTCCCAAGCAAATTCACCATCCTTGACTCATTCCAATCAAAAGAAAAATTCACACTATGCAGCCCAGCACTGTCAAGTTCAGCTCTCCTCATCTGACTTTTCTCCCTGAACACCGTGTGCTGTCACCAGCCATTCTGCCCTAGGCTCTGCCTTTTCCCATTCGCATTCCTAAACCTCTTGGAGAGTCTCCATCTTCTGTACCTTCAGCCTCAGGACACTGGCTAATCCCAATGTGTTTAATGCCTTGGGTGCTGGCTGGTTTCCTTTGGCTTGGAGCTGTTCAGTGGTGAGAGGCTTCATGCCAAGGAGGGAAAGTTTCTGGTCAGTGGGAGGCAGGACCAGCCCCAAGCATGGGGAGGAACAAAGCCACTCTTGGATTTTGCCCATCAATTGACTCACCTCTTCTCTTCCCCCAGCCCATACTTTTAGCTGGGGCAAACCCCACTCACTTCTGCATCCAAATCCCCTTGTAAGAGTGGAGGCAAATTACAGCATTAGCTGAACTGGGTACAAATGTCCAGAGCGAGCTTGGGAATGGGGGGGGGGAGAGAAGAGAGACATTTGCAGTTGTAGTGAATCATTGCACAAAGCTCATTTGGAGGCAAGGGAAAAAGGAGTTGGAGGTACAGCACTTGATGCTATGAAGGACAACCAGAGTGGAGATGGGAACTCCTCTCTGGCACTTGAGGAGATGCATGTTCCCGTGTAAAGGAAAGTAGGAGGTGGGAAAGACCCCCACCCTCTGGGAAGTGGGAAGGAGAAGTAAGGCACAGTTCAGCGCAGGAGTAAGGAAAGGATGGGGAGATTCAGGAACACACACTTCAAGGAGCTGAGATGCTGATTGCTCTTGAGCATTTAAAAAGCTCCTAATCTCCTTGGTTTAACACCAAGTGTTAGTCTGAGAGCTACCACCCAAGGCAACAGAAAGGCAGATTAAAAAGTAAGCCTCACACCCACTCGTGTGCAATTGAATCTGCTCCGTCATGCTGCGGGACTGATGGGGGAAAGGAGAAAGCTTGCTCCAGCCCTAATAACTCTGATGATTCATCGCTCCGCATTAACAGAGGCCTATGGGGACAGAAACAACGGGATCACGCTGCTTCTTTAGGGATAATAAACACTCCTGGTAAACACGCCTTCCCCATCCCCTAAACATTCACCTCTCGCAACTAACGTGAGTCACGGATCCCACCCAACGGCAGGTCACCAGCTGCTCAGACCTTCCCTTAGCCAGCATTAATACCACCCAGCATCAGTCCTCCCCGCTGCTGGAAGGCAATACAGGGTTTATTTATTTGGATGGAGATGCACATCCACACACGCACACATGCACAGCCACACATAGATCCATGTAAGAAAGGCTTTTCTTGAAGGGAGCATGGAAAGGCGCCTTGCCAAATAAACGGCACTAAGCGGCGCGTTCCATTTTAGGTGTTGACAGTGGATAATAAATCCCGGCCCTACCTAACATTTACAGGAACATTATAAAATAAGTGAAACGGCGTGAGCTGGTTCCCAGGGCAACCAGACAAACACAATAAACAGCCGCAGAGGCAGCAGTAAGTTTACACCATCCTCCTGGGTCTCAAATAGATCACTTTACATTAGCCTTCTGCTGGGACTGCTCCTGAAAGCTCTTTGTTTTATTATTATTTGGAAAAAAGGGGGAAAAGCTGGTATTTTTTTAGTGCAGATCAGCGTGAAATCGATGAGTTCCTTTGGTTGCTCGTCTTTATGGGTCTTTTACTGCACATTAAAGCTTCTGTGAAAATAAGAATTGCTATTAATAAATCTTTCTAAAGAACTGCATCCCCCTCCTGCAGAAGAATATTATTAATATGGTGTTTAGCCTTTGTTGGCCCACTAAAAACTAGTGTTGAGGGGTATTTCTTCTCCACACGGGTACAAGGTTAACTATAAAATACATGGGTGGAAGCCAGCTTTCCTTGATCCAACAGCCTTCCTCCAGCTTTGCGTGGAATCAAACTACAGGTTGGCATCGGGCTGTCACTAACCTCAGAGCTGGGCCCTACCAGGCCACTGCAGCTTGGGCCCATCAAGTCCCACGATGAGCTGTACATTCAGTTCTCCTATTAACCAGTCAATACGTTTCTCTTCACCTACATACTGGGGGGCTGCTCATATATTACTCCAATATGTCCCTAAATACATGGTTTTCAGAACACAAGCTGCCCCAGAACAGGAACAAGGAATTTGATTTGAGATGGGAGAAGGAAGATGGGATTTTTAGAGAGGCACGGAAGCTCTGATGGGTCTGTGAATGATGCGATAGTCTTGGGAGTACAACCTTAGAAGTTCCTCAGCTTTTAGACCACCTACAACTGATTTATCCACTGATGCTTAAGGAACTGATCTTTACAGTTTTTCTCCATTCCTACCCATCCACCACTAAAAACCATGTTATGCTTACAACTCTCCTTTTTATGCTTGTTGAGCCACCTTTTTGTGGCTTCCGTAATTGTTTTGGCTTGTCCTGCTCCAGGATGGGCAAACACAGGGAGGCTCCGTCTCAGAGAAGCGTCCTGGTGATTCTACCTGGATATAAACCGCGTGAGTCAAAAGCAGGACATGGAACATGTGAATCTAGAAGCCCTAAATGAAACAGCAGGAGTCACCCAGCTCATCTACTCCCACTTCTCCTGCCCATGAGGAGCAAGCCCGAGTGACTAAAGGGAGACAAGGGGGTGCCAGTTGACAGCCCCAACATTTTAAAGGCACTTTAGCAATGACTGGATCCATTCTTTGTGTGTTGTCCAAGGATTTCTGCACAGTAATGACATTTGGACACCAGAACTGCCTTACAAGTGAAGGGTGGGGTAATCACATGCTCCTGGTTTCTTTGCCACATTTAGCTCCATCCTTTCCAGCCTGCCGCAGCTTAAGGGTTTAGGTTGAGCAGCCCTGCCAAGAAACAAGCTGTTGGCCTGCAGACACCAGGCTGCTGAGTGAGAACACATCCACCCGCTCCAGTTTGGGAGCGGAGGAGACAGTTTTCTGTGTAATAACTGTGTGTAAAGGGCTGACAGAGTGGAGGTGGTTTGTTTCTTTATTATGTGTATGACCAAATCACTGTCCTATTGATGACTAATTAGAAGGAGGGAGGTGAGGATGGCAGCTTCTCTAACGAGGACGATTAAAGATCCAGCTCCTTTCATCCAGTGCCCTTTTTCCTAGAAAGACTAAGCAGCAATGGAGGTTCCAGGTTCTGCTCCAGGATCTGAGAGCACTTCAAAACTAAAAGGCAAATGTGATAAGGGAAAAGTGTACGTTTTCAGCAGGAGGCTCTTTGTGTCATGTTCCAAGATTGATGCTGAAGTCCACCCTGAACACCTCAAAGCTAAAACCCTTTTCTGGGTTGGGTTGCTCAGCTTCACTTTCTCTATTTTGTTACTTCTTTCTGCTGCAACCTCTGCACTCCTGAGTCATGGTCATGAGGAGAAGAGCTGTAACACTGTGAACCAGAATTTCCTATTTCTAACCTGAACAGACACAGGGAGAGGCTCGCGAGGTTTCCACCCTTGTTTTGCAGGTTTGCAATAGGGTGTCCAAGCAACTGCCTTTGGAGTGTTTATTTGACCAGAAGGAGCTTCCTGAGGCTCTGTTGTCACAAGGACTTTTTTTGTCTGGCCACCTGAGGTTTACAAGACGTCCATCCCTACGTTGCAATACCACCTGAGGACCTCTTGAGCTCTCAGCCTATTTCCCTTCGCAAGACTCTCATGGCATTTCACACATGGAGTATTTGGGAGAAGGACTATTTATATTATACAGAATGCAGAAAATGACACAGAGGAAAGAACTCAAATTTCCCAGCTCCAGGCTTGTATTTAGCTGCCAAATCAATCTTCTTGCTACTGCGCTTCATGGACATGAAGGGAGAAAACAGCCTCCAGTTCTATCATGGGTCAGGTGTCTGCAACCTTTACTGTGATTGAGAAATGTGCATGCACAAAGGCAGCCACACTAATGTGCTTCCAGTAGAAATGCACAGATGAAGAACTCCCAGACCTGCAGCCATTGCTATTTCCCAGTGACTTCAGGGATGCAAAGTCTGTCCCAGTCCTGAAGTGGTCTGAAGCATGAAACTTGAACACTGGGGTTTTGGTAAATGAAACAACAATTTTTTTAAATCCTTCTGTTCATAAAATACTTAATTTTTACAAAAAATATTTTTAATTTTAATAATCCAAAGGGATGCATAAACATTCCATTCAAGCATTTCCCATAGCTACAGTAACTCCATCTGATTGTCCGCTTGCATCCAGGGTAGCTGAGGGTCTGATGGGGATGTCTCTGGGTCACAGGGTCCTCAGGTGAGTGGGCTCCTGGCCTTGGGAACTGCAGCACAGGAATGCTGTGCATTCCAAATCTAAGGGCTACTTGGAAACGTGCACGTCTGAGTGCACTGGACTGGATCAACCACAGACATTATGAGGTTTGCGGTGTGTCTGAGTGTAACAATAGCAACTCGAGCCCAGATGAGATTTCCCAGACGTGGAAGGCTAATATAGATTACATATGTTCCATCAAATACAGTGAGAGCTCCAGTACTGGAGCTGAACTGGAGATGCAAAGCAGTTAGCTCCTCAGCTGTGCAAGAAAGAAGTTGCCAGGATTCACAACTACATGGTGTTATATGTTTCACTGCCATCAGAAAGAGTACGGAGGCAAATTTATCCTTCCCATGGTCATCCACTGACCCCTGCTCCAGGAGGATGGGTGCCAGTCCTGGTCTAGTGACCACAGTGCTCATGCAGAAGGCAGGGACACCAGTGGTTCTTGTGCTAAGAAATGGGTTGTTTATTCCATCAAAAATACATCAGAAGCAACAGGCTGTCAAAAGTTTGGTGCTCTGAGAAGTTGGAGGTAGAGTGAAGACCCTGGCTGCTAGAATTGTCAATGTGTTTATGAAAAGACTTACCAGGACAAGGGGCAATGGGTTCAAACTTAAAGAAGGGAAGTTTCGATTGGATATGAGGAAGAAATTCTTCACTGTAAGGGTGATGAGGCACTGCAATGTGTTGCCCAGGGAAGTTGTGAATGCTCCATCGCTGGCGGTGTTCAAGATTGGGTTGGACATAGCCTTGGGTGGCATGGTTTAGTGGGAGGTGTCCCTTTCCATGACAAGGGGTTGGAAGTAGGTGATCTTAAGGTCCTTTCCAACCCTAACTATTCTATGATTATATTTAGTTTTCAATGTGTTATCAGGTGAGTGGCAGGAAATATCTGTGATAACAAACCTTACCCCCAAATTCCTTAGCAAACTAAGTGAATAGGAATAAAGATATGCCTGGAGAGAAGCCCTTGTGTTGGCTATTGAAAAGGAGACCCAGTGCTCTACCTGATGTGAATACAGTGGCACTTGCTCTCCTTTAGAATAATGTGAATGAAGTTACAAAATTGTTTGATAACTTCATGCAAAAACTGTGCTGTGCAACTGAAGCTCCTGAAAGGAACATGGGAATAAGTTGTGTTTGTGGCAAGATGGAGGCTAATAGGTAGTTACAGGGAGCAACGGAGCACGCTGCCCACTGTGTGCGTGAGCAGATGGAGGCTCGATGGAAGCATGAGGCCTTGTGAGGGTAGAAAAAGTCTCCTGGAGATTTCTGACACATTCTGGGATAAGCCGAGGCAAACAGAAAAAGGACTTAAACCACTCAGAGTAGAGACAGGCTGAGAACCCAGAGGTTGAGCTCCCTTTGTAGTCATTTGTGGTGCTGAGTAGGATTCCACTCGTGGTCTCGATTCTCTCCCTCATCCTTAAAAAATGTGAGGAATTCAATAAGCTTTCTGACTGGCAACCAGGTCCAGCATTGCAAAACCAGCTGACCCTCCCCATCCACACAGGCCTTGATCCAAACCGGGCTTCACGCTGGGTATCCAGAGCCCAGGGTCAGGGTTTTCCATCCGGGCTCCAAGGGTTCATCACAGCACACAACCCATCAGGCTTGTCACTACTGCACAGCAATCCTCACAGGTTTTGCAGGAAAGGTTCCTTCTGCCATTCATACGCACTGTCAGTAGTGAGAGTCTCATGGCACTGGATATAAAGCTAAAGGACCCTGAAATCTTTGTCCAGGTGTTATCTCCTCCAGATGCCCCTCCTGCATCAATGCATTTGCCCCAAAGCACAGGGCTCCTGAATTTAGCCCTTCCAGTCCCCATAATGAGTCTTCATCTCCTCCTGCCCTTTGCTGTAGTGCACTCAGCAACGCCAGTTGGGGCTGTTCAGCATTGAGAAGAAAAAGCTGCATGGAGACCTCATAGCAGCATTTCAATATCTGAAGGGGGCCTATAGGGATGCTGGGGAGGGACTCGTCAGGAGGGACTGTATTGAGAGGACAAGGGTAACGGGTTCAAACTTAAACAGGGGAAGTTTAGATTGGATATGAGGAAGAAATTCTTTACTGTAATGGTGGTGAGGCACTGCAATGGGTTGCCCAGGGAAGTTGTGAATGCTCCATCACTGGCGGTGTTCAAGGCCGGGTTGGACATAGCCTTGGGTGCCATGGTTTAATCGGAGGTGTCCCTGCCCATGGCAGAGGAGTTGGAACTGAATGATCTTAAGGTCCTTTCGAACCCTGACTATTCTATGATTCTATGACTGTATAGGATGTCAGGACAACCACACAGTGCCACAGATTTCCAGGCAGGGTAAGGAAGGGTGGTAAAGTGCTATAAGCCATATGTCAAATGATTATCTGTAACTATATTAACCAGCAAGGAATGTATTGCTAAGGCTTTAGGGAAAGTTTCTAGCCTTCAGTCTAAACATTTGATTTCAATCAAAAGATTGAAAGAGCTTCATTCCCTTCAGGAGTCAGGCCTAGCAGGGATGTCTCATCCTGCCCACAGGAAGAAGATGCACTGACCCAATGCAGACCCTACCTTGGCTCCCCCGCTCCCAGGAGCCATCAGCTCAGGTTGGTACCGCTAACACATGCTCAGGGATAGGGGATTTGACCCCATGGGTTTGGGTTCATTGTGGATCACTCTGAACACCCTTCTACTACAGTCACATCACTTACTAAGCAGTTACCAAATTCCAGTGCAAGCTGCCTTTATTTTGGTCAGGTACACCATGATTTTCCCTATCTTAATGCATAAAGGGTAACAACGCACTACATAGAGAAAGGCATTTTCTGTACATCTGTGTAAATGGCACGGGTGAAAATCAAAGCTTTTTCCAGATGCATCTTTCTTCCCACAGTTTAATAAACAGATCTGAGACTCAGAGCTACCCATAAGCCATTAACAGAGCGCTAATTACTGACACTACAGCACCCAGGCCTCCTTTAGGCTATTGCTCTGTATGTGTGAGCAGGTTATAAGCATCTATTCAGTCCCTATTTCAGGAGCCTCTTCCAGCATCAAGCCAGCTAGCTGGGCCATTTCCCTCAGCACTCTCCTGGCAACTTCATCGTACTGCTCGGAGAGCTGCTTGGCCAGGCTGAGTTTTAGGATGTTCTCTCTCAGGTTACCTTCTAACCGTACCTGGTCCAGGTACTCTGGGTTTGTGCTTTTGATCCTCTCCTCCAGCTGAGCCTGGCTCTGCAGCACTGAGCAGATCATTTCCTGCAGGATAGTTCTCCTAGCAAGGACGCACGTTGTGAAGCGGCTCAGCTCCCCCACGTGCTGCAGGACCAGTTTCAGTTTGTCAGGCAGCTCCTTCTCCTTTACAATGAGACAAAAGCTATCGCCCTCCATGTGCACCTGCACCTCGTAGGCACCTGAAAGGACAAAGCAACATCCATCTCGTGACTTGCATCTGCTTGGAGTCCAACAAAGGATGCCTGAACACTTTTGTCTCTGCAAAACTAAACACGTGAAGCTATAGCTCTCTGGTGACTGACTCTGAGAGGCATCCATAAAACAAGCTTGTTTCCAGTTTCCTTATCACTGTCACTGCTCTGTGTGCGTGTGCTATATAATAGAGGTGTTTGCCAGTAGCAACCCAATGGACTTGTATATAACTTCCTTAAGGACTTCCTTAAAGACACAAGGCCAAAATCACCCCTGATGCAGCTGCCCTGGCTTCCCTCTGGTGAAATCAATAGTCTTTCCACATGGGTAAGTTTGAAATATCTTCTCTGTTTGCTCACTTAGTGAGAAGCACAGGGTATTGGGTGAGTCTTTTCTGAAAAGCATATTGCAAATCCATCCTAATCTTCCCTTACACACCTCATTGTTCTCCCCACGTTTCAGGGCTGGGTCTGCAGTACCACAGAGGCGGATGTCGCAGGGCAGGGTTGCAGTTAGTGCCACGTGAAGCAGCACTAGAACAGCCAAATCTCATGACATGTGTTTTCAAGACCAGTCAGCCAGTAGGAAATATTATATTGTACCAGAATGTAGAAATAAGCTATAAAAATGGCCAGAATCTCCGTGAAATCTGAACTCTATCTATACTGTGTCATACAGCACATGAACCAACAGTGATGGGGACTCCAGACACGGGAGCAGTGACACAGCAGCATCTATGAGAATGCCGTTAATTCACACAGTCTTCATTATTTTCATGTTGGCTTCAGTTAGTTCTTAGCTTTCGCTTGCTTACCATGCTCCTGCTGCACAGACTCTATGCAGGCTCTAAGACTGGCAGTGGGAGCACAGCCAGAGACCTCTTTCAGCTTCTGGGCAGCCTTCTTCATGTCAGAGTGATCATTGTGCTGCCTGTTGAAAGCGTTGGCGATATCAGAGAACTGGTTGTCAATGGCAGGTACATTCACCAGCTTCAGTGTGAGGGTCCCCTCTTTATTGAAGACCCCTGGGGAAATTAAAAACCCAAAGGAATTTCAGCGTTAGCAATAGGATAAATCAAGCAGGGACTTAGGGAAGGGGTGACAGACAGTGATAACTGGTTTGAAATGAGCAAGGGACACTGACTGAGATGCTGTGATCAGCTGTTGACCCTTTGTTTGGCTTTGGGAGTTCTTTTGATACCTGAAAGCACAACTCTACAAAAGCAAAGGCAGACTATGAGCAACTCAAAGACGTTTGGAGCAGGAGCAGGGGGAAGCACTGAGATGGTCGCAACAGTCCATTGAAATGACTTCTTAGTTTGAGATGTGACTATTGAATCACTCCTGTCACTCTCTGCAAGCTTTGGAAATGCCAAATAACAAAGAACTCTCCATATTCATCAGGAATACATAATCTGCTATCAGGTCTGAGATGAAATCAGGATGGAAATATGATACTGCTGCACCAGATACTTCAGAGGGAAGGCAAAGAACGCCTTGGTGTGGAGATGTGGATCATGTGGCTTCCACAAGGCTCTTCCTTTGATTTTACACTTCGCAGCTAAAAATCACCTTGGTTCCACTGAAATTGGATAAAATATACTGCTTTAGAGCAGCAGAGGGTCCTGCTCGGTAACTGTTCATACCTCCAGCACATTAAAGTCCTTCTCCACTAAGCAAATCCTTCCTCCGCATACAAAGGGAACACATAGGCCAAAAGTTCCAAATCCTCTTAGAGCATGCTCAGTTCCCACTAATTCCAATCAGAACTTGACATTCAAATCCCTCAGGCAGCTGTAGAAATCGCAAAGCAGTTGCACCACTGGAGCCCTAATTAAAAGCTCAGTTATCCAACTGGAAATCAGAGCGCTGGTTCCATGACAGCACTCCTAGACCATAGTTTGTTTTACAAACCTGCAGAAATCTAATTGCATCTCCTGTGCAATGGAATACATGAGCCATTTGCTAGCAAGATTTCCAACAAATGTCACAGAGGTTTGTTTTTTTATAGAAGGAAAACTTCAGCCTCACTTTTAAACAATAAAATCTGTTTTAGTAAGCCTCCCTGTTGCCAAATTAGTGCTGAGTGAGCTTTGCTTTGCTTCTCTGTTTTGCTTTTATGTGTCTAAGTTTCCTTAAAGGGGGGTAGGGAGCAGCAGGGAGGGAACATGGTATTTTTTCCAATAGAGTGATGGATCCTAATGATAAATAGAAATGAAGAAGCTGTTCTCAGAAGATCGAGATGTTCCTACAGATTTATAACAGTGTCATAAAAGGAAAAATGACTTTCTATCAAATTCCATCCAATTCCATAAAAGTTATTTAAAGTAGAGTCAAGGAATAAATAAATACTTCATTAGTCTACCCTGAAGTGTGTTATTTAGCACTAATTTAAGGCAAATTCAGAGCAAAGTCTGAGCTAAGTATTGATGCCATGGCTTTCACTCGTTCTTGGTTCTCTTCCCATGAAACAACCAGGGCTGGTCTTTGACAGAAATATAGGTAAATTAAAATATTCTAACAAAATGCTTTGTTTTCTGGAGAAAATAATACTTTTATTAACAAAAAAATAGCCTGAAAACATTAAAGTTTTTTGTCTTCACTGAAAGCTGAAACAGTTCATCCAAAGAGCCCTTCCAAGAACCATCTTCTCAATGGCTCTTGGAGGGTGTTTCAGCTGTTGGCTGCCTCCTGTGATGGCCCGTTTCCCTCCAGTGAGATGAGAGGAGGGATGTAGTGAGATAAGGTGAGTTGCAGGCAGTTATAGTTCTCCCATATAGGAAAATGGTGCTTTAATTCCTCCAAACTGCAGCTCCCACAAACTAAAAACCAACATTTCTTTTTCTTCGAGAAGTTCACATTTCACCACTTTTAGTCCATCCAATTAAATAAGGTCCCTTTTGCTTCCCCTTCAGTGACCCCCACCAAAACCTTGGTAATTCAGAGCCTTGGGAACGTTTCACATGGGCGAATGGCACAGTTCTGGATTTGTGTCTTGTGTTGGAGAATTTATGTCAAAATTAGCATTACAAGTGGAAACTGTCCTTGCACGCTCCTTTAAATGAACCTTTGCATTGCCATGCAGTATAGTGAAGTCAGCACATCCAACTGGGGCTGGAAAAAACGTCCTCATTTGTTATATACTCTTTTGCTCACACAATGTTATTTTGATCCTCGTTGGCGTTTCTGCGCCACAGAAATAATCCCCTGCACATCCTGTAAATGCTCCATCACACATTCTGCAGCTTCGACACTTTTTTAGGCCACACTTCTTGTAAACAAGTTATTTTGGGGGAACCTTGAATTTTCCTTCATTTCTACTCAGTTTCACAGTGCTTTTTTCACTTCCTGGCCTAAATTGTCCCAAAGTGGCTCTCCATTAGCAGCCTTGCAGTGACTTGTAGAAACGTTTGGCACTTTGCAAAGCAGTTAGGTTTCTCCTCGATGAAAAGCACTGTATAAACGTGAGGTCATTGCCATTTAACTCTTCTATAGCTGCATGTTTACAGCCTCTGGCAAGGGGTCTATACCACTGCTTTTTGTTCCTACCAGCGTCAGAAGGAGGGGTGCTGACAATCCTGTACATGTCTTTCTGTGTATCTGTGTACGATGTCAGCGCTGGAGCATTTCTGGATGAGTACCAGGATTTACTAATTATCACTTTAACCACTATCCACAAAGAAGGGGGCGAGGGATGAAGTGTCCAAAGAAAATAGTTAAAATCTTATTACCAATGTTTCGACAGGGCTGCCTTGTGTTTACAGGAAGTGGCTCCCGCTGTGAAAGAGAAAGAAAGTTGTGATGTGCGTTTCAAACAGAGGAGGAATCAGCTTTCCTTACACACCAGTTTTCTGTGTATCTGTTCCCAGATGGAAACGCTGCACTATGAGGAAAAAGGGCTCTTGAGCAGACCAGGAAAGCAGGAGGGTTTGGATGGATCAGACACAGCTGCCAGACAGTGGGACCCGACCACCTCATGCCCTGCATTAAGTCATAACTCACTGGACCACACGTTCAGAAAGTGAATGAATGATATAACCCAAAGAAAGGAAAACTTTACATCCAAATCCCAGCTAAAACTCAGATTTGGAAGGTTCTGAGCTGGGCACGGTGCCGGTTTCTCTCACCTCTCCCACCAGTCTGCACAGCTTTCCCTATGTCTTTTGCAGCTCCACCAGCAGAAACTTTGTCATCTCCCCATCCTGTTTCTGAGCCAACATCCAATGCTTTTCTAACACTTGGCTACCTCAGAGTAAAGGTGATGCCCGAGCCCTGTGAAGCAATCAGAGGTAATCCATCGGGTGATGCCTGATGCTCTGCTGGCACCAGCCCCTCTCCCTGATCTTTGGTTAAATGGAGAAGGCCTTTCCTGGATTTAGGCTCCACTGCATGCCCTGGTATTACCACCAGAAGTTGTTACCTGCCTATCGTCACTACACCGCACACCTCATAACTCCCTGTACCAAATCCTACCTCCCACTTCCCAGACTGTCCTGGGATGAAATGTTGGAAAAACCACTTGCCAGTCAGTTCAGGAAGTCTTTAAACATCAAAAAAGAAAGGTTCAAGAAACAGGAATTTTTTTTTTTACCCTCTCAGTGCCTACATTTCTGGTTTGGGTTTTGGTTTATGTTATACATTGGAAGCTGAGGACACCAATGTTCACCTCTCTGGCAGTGAGGCCAGTTCAGCTCAGGCACTGAAGAGCATCTGATTCTGAGCACTACAGATCGGATCCTGCGGGAGAATTTCCCATGTTCAGCTGACAAGTGTGAAAGTTCAGGGGTTTATACCCAAATTCAAGATACCTGCAATAGCAGCTATATTTGGGTATAAAAAGCTGGATTGTGACAGTGCATTAACAGGCAAGTATGGCATAACTTCAAAATAGCAGTGTTGGCTTTTCCCCTTGATTGGAAAACCAGTGAATAATCAGCAATAATATTTGTCTTAGGTATGTTACATGTGTGTAAATAGATCAGATGAGTACATCACTGTTAAAAATACACTAGGGAACCTCACCCTATCACTGCTCTGTCGCAGAGCATCCATAAGCCCTTCTCTGTCCCCATCAGCCAAGCCATGTGCAGAAGGGCCAGTCCTCTCCACACTGCAGCTCCAAACAGACCTTGTTACACACCATGCACAGTCCAAACCTCCTTCCCCTCCCGTTCTACTCTACGCCCTTCTGTATTGTCAATGGCAATAGAGAAGCCGCTTTCTTACCTCTTTTGAAGCAGCTGAGAGACAGCAACAGCAAAGGATGGGCATGTCAGTGTACAAACCAACCCCAGAAAAGGGGGATGTCAGACTAAAGCGTCTCACTGGGACCTTTCAAAAACCTCCTTGCACCACAAGAAAACAACAGCAACCCAATTGCAAAACAACTGCAGCCCAAATAGAGTCGGGACTTCATGTCATGGCACGAAGGTCTTCCTATGCCAGGGACTTCCCAGAGCAAAACGCTGCCTTACCCCAGTATTCACTGGCAGTATTTCTTGTTAAATCTGCATTTGCCTTTCGGCAATGCAGTGGTGTCTGACAAGGCATCCACTCTCCCTCTGTAAACAAACCTGGGATTATCAAACCAATGCTGTGCCCCGGATTTCCTCCCAGCACTCCCTCCCGGTTCTTCTGGGATACAGACAGGCCGAGGCCATCCAGATTAGTGCCAGCATCAGGAGAAACAAAGGACAAACCCCATTTCCCTGCACTGTGAGCAAGCATCATCGTGAACACATGGAGCTGCACATAGAAGAGGATATTTTACTGTGCCATGAAACCTGGATGTTGATAAAAGCAATGCTCCCCTTTGGTTCTCATGATTGCTTCCACATTGTGTTTGGCTACTTCTCTTATTTGACGTGTCACAGCAGGAAGATGATCCTGTATAACCCATCTCACACTGTGTTTCACCACTCGTCGTCTCTATCTCTATGGCCTTAACTTGTGTGAGCATTTGTGATTCCACCCTGCACATGCTGCTTGGGCAATTTCTAATACATATTCCATTAACCTGGGTGATATTCAGCCTTCCCACTACAGACTAAGAGTGAACTGGTGTTTAACCAACACAGCAACACAGGGAGCTGTAGCACACCTGAAGGGGTAAATTTGTCACTGTAAGTAGTGACCTGTAGCAGCTGTGCCAGAACTTACATCCTCCATGAGACAAAACAAAAGCTAGAAGGATTAGCATCTTCCCCTGGGCTCTCAAAGAAGCCTTTAGTTGTTGGATGGCTCCTGTAATACAGTGAGACAATCCGCGCCCAGCCAATACGAGGCAGAGACACAGATTCATAAAATCTTTCTGCATCTCATAAAATGCAATAGCTAAATTAGAAATTCAGATCTTCCACGTACTTGGCTGAATGGAAACGGAGACTCCAAATTGCTTATTATTAACCACAATGTGCTGGGCTCGTTTTGTTTCTTTCCCCCAAACCCTTTTTCCCGGTCTTGCTATGGGATCTTTTCTCTTTTTCATACCTGCCTTTCAACCACGAATCCCAAGTCATGGTCAAATTCTTGTTTCAGTCTCAGGGCTCCTGCCCATTCTCTTACTCATATAAATGTGCAATTAATTTATTGCAGTCTCGCCACAGTTGTTTTATTCATCATCACTGTAGAGCTCCTGTGAAGTGTGCCCAGGAGAGGTAATATCGTTTTAACTAAACTGTCCTGATGAAAGCAAGCTGAGAACCAAGGGAGAAACAGCAATATTATATACCTGCAGTGTGTTTCTGAGACAATATTTCTTCCAATAAAACATTATTTCATATGGTAATGAGTATACAGCCTGTGCAGTGAAGAAGCCACACAGTAAACAGAAGTGGGAAAAGTCAGAGAGAAAAAACAACAGGATTAAGCTAAGTAAGCTATGGCAAATTCATCAAGAGATCCACTCTTACCCTGTGTATGGATTTGGGATGAAAATGTAACTGTCTTGACAGTGTGTGCATATCAAAAAGGAAATGATCACAGCTATTTCACAGCTGGTAAAACCCAGATGTGGTGGATGTTGAAGAATGCAGTGCCCCTAGTCAAAGAGATAGGACAGGATAAAAGGGAGGAGAATCATCTGCCCCCAGGAGAAAGGCAGATCTGGGTCCTGGGGTTCTCCCAGCCTGATTTTGTAATGCTCAGTTCTGATTTGCAATGATCAATGACTGATTTGTAACAATAAGGCACTTGATGGGTACTGGCTGCTCATGATGCTACCTAAGGATTTACAGGGAAAAAAAGACAGATCACCTTACAAATCAGCAGTTAGAGCAAGCTGCCATGAGGTTAGTTAGCCTCCTTCGTGAACCTGAGCTACCTTTTAGTTTACTTGAAGACTGCTGGTAGAAGCCTTGACACATCTAATTGTTTTTATAGGCTGAAGGCATGCACCTCTTTGACTCTCACTATCTAAAACGGTATGTGTGAGTCTAAACCACAATCTAGAACCTGCCTCACTCAATGATTTCTCAATGCCAGGTTCAAGTGCTGAAACAGACTATCCATAATTTTGGTTCGTATTTATTTCAGTCAATACCTGCAATCCTCTGAAGTCACATCAGCCTGGCACTGACAAACGGGCATCCTCCTGCTTCCAGTCTATCTCTGTAGCCCATCAGTTTGGTTTATGGCTCTTTCAAATGGCTAAAAGGGTCTGCATATGAAGAAGTAGAACAAAAACAAGCAGCAGAGATACAAAACTGGCCTGTCTCACTATGACATAGTGCCATGAGGTTCCCAGACTGCTGCTAAGAAAACACAGCTCATACGCACGGTGCCCCTGCCCAGCTGTGCTGTGTCTGCCAGGCGATGTTGAAATTGGGCCTTCCTGGCGCTGCCTTTATTTACCACAGTGGCACTGACTTCATGAGCCGCGGCCCTTTCCATTTGGGTTGCCTCAGCCAAGGTCATCATTGCGTAAAGCATGAGCCCGCAAATAGCAATTTCTTGCTATTTCTGAGGAGAATTACTAGTTGTGTTTGCATCAAGGACTGTGAGGAATCCCTGCTACACTTGGGACGTGGCAGAGCTGACTTACTCAGAGTTTCTTGGATTAAGCAGGACCAAAGCAAAAAAAAAAAGGAGTTAGATGAGTCACTGCTGAGTGCAAATGTACTCTGTAGCTTCTCATGGAAATAAAGCATTCTGAAAAGTCATATGATGTGCTTCTATATATACCTGGCTTATACACTGATATAGACGTGAGAATATACACAAACATGCAAACACAAAGATTCAGGTATGCATTCACCCAGAAATGTTTGTCTATGCACATACAACACCACATTCTGAATGGAGGGGAGCATATATGCCAAGGACATAAACCTTAACTCTACTGAAGGAATTGTACAACATTCACTACCTGCCTCTTGTGCCTCCTTTGCTGAAAGAATAATACTTTAGGAAAATAAGGTACCATGAAGAAATGATTCTCTGTGTAAAATCAGAGGCATCTCACTCCAGATTAGAAGTATCTCAATGCCCAGCTCTGTCGAAATCACAAGCCAGATGTTCTGCTTATCTCCTGTCACATGCCCAGGGCAATGCAGAATCTCTGAGGCATTTCGTAAGTGTGAGCTACTGAGTTCAAAATAATATGCCTTTTGCGCATGGTTTTACTTTGGATTGCCCTTTTCAGGCAGTCAGGTAATACAATATCACAGGGGGGGAAAGGGAAATGTCCTATGGATAAGAAATACTAATTGAGGATTTTATTACTAGTAGGACTATTTCTTTATTCCTGGGCTGACCTAGGTATCACAGTATCCGTCTGCAAGCATCACACTTGGAAAATATCCTGCATCCACACTGCGTAAGGGAGCACATGGCCAGTAATCAAGATAGGTAAATAACACTGCTCCTCTAACTAATTGCCTAATGGAGTTAATCTGTTCAATAATTAATTCCACCTGAAGAGGTTGGCTCTTTCGTATGCTTGATCTTATTCTGGCTGTTCTGACTCAGAAGGTACAAGGCTGGATAAGGAGCACAAAACCAATCACGGAAACAAGAGGATCACACCTTCAGCGTGATTTGATTTCTCCTCCTTTGCTGTGTCTAATTAAGGTTCTACAAGATGCTGCAAGCCCTGGTCTCTCTCCACCCCCTAAGAAACCCTCTCCTGCATGGTCACCACATGACAAAGAGACACCCCCATATAAAACACAGCTGCAAGCTATACAGACAATTTACAGGTCTCAGAGATCATATTTATGCAGAGGTCCTGCAGCAGGGAGATTCTGAACGTCGGACCCTGTCAGTGGAATGTCATTAATCAGAGGATAATGGACAGGAAGGTGGGTGGCTGCTGATAGTTTTGGCTCATTTGAGACAGTTTTGGGAGGCTGCCAGATTGTGTGGAGAATTTTTGAACTGGTTTAAACAATATGGTCTTTACAATGCTATAAAATACCGGGGTGGCTCGAGTGGGCTTAGAACTGGCTTCTGGCCAGGGAAATCTCAGAATTCCAGTCAGCTGTAACCTGGACTCAGATGTGTGTCTGGGGTGGCTGAGGTCACCGGCACCCCTTGTACCCTCCCTCCTCTTTGTACACCACCACAAAGTAGATGATGTCCATAGCATGAGACCTTAAAGCTTCCAGCTCATCTCTTCATGGCTTTGCTGCTTCAATTGTTTCCCCTTTATAATTTATAGAGCTACTTTTCCCTTCAATCAAATATGTCATGTGGGGCAATACTGAAATAGTGTATTGATGATCAGGTAGGGCTGAACCTCCCATTGTCTTTCATCTGTCTTGCCACAAATAGAAATTGTGTGCTACGAAGAACAAACAGATATCTGCAAGGATGTAATAGAGTGTGATGCTGCACATTGCTTCAGTAATATGCAAAAAAAAGAAGCCTTAACCTGGATGAGAATCAGGTCTGCAGTCATCTTGAACATTATTGATGGGTAATTAATTACTTGCTGATGTGACTGCACCGCGTTTACAATAAGCAAAGCCACAGCTAGAATCACATGGTTTGTAAAAAACGATTGGGCTTGTTTCTGCTGGTACCACTCCACTGCACAAAGTGAAGTAATTGTGTTCACATGAGTGCTGTAAGCCACAGACCAGGCTCCTTATTTTTCTCCACAGGAGGTAGTTGCACTTTCACTAAAATCAGGGAAACTTTCCTGTGCTCTCCTGAGAGCCATAACACTGCACTCTTTCAGCTTTTTAAGAGTAAAAGTTTCCCATGTTGGTAAAAGAGATATTATTTGATTTTATTAATTTAATATTTTGGAGGTTTATCATATTTTAGTAAAATATCATCCTGATTTTTTTATTACTTTTGCTACAGAAAGTGATTCCATTGCCAAATGAGACACAGCTCAGGCTGCTTTATTTATAGGAAAGGAAAACCTAAACCTGAAGCTATCTTTTCCTCCCTTCTATGTTTCCATAAACATGATTTCTCCCAATAGAAAAAGCAGCTGAAGTAACTTGTCATAATATCATTCATCAAAAGGAGTTTGATAATCCCAGCCACTTGAAGCCACGTTTGCAAGCAAAACACACTAAATGGAAACAGAACGCTCTAAGAACTGACTAGTTTGCATTGCTCGTCCTTCCTATGGTTAGTAAAGAGACTGTCATGGTGTAAGGCTCTTGGTATGTCATGATGCCTCCTTTGCCTGTATATCCATAACAAACTATGGATGCACAAGGCTGTCATTCCAGCCTCACCTATGGGACGCTACATAAGGGAATTTCTACTACATCTGGAGGAGTTTCACTGTTCTTCAAGGTGGAACAGACCTCCAAAACAAGCCCATCTTCTTGACAAGTTCCTCTTTCTTTCTCCAGGTGATTGTGTAGTGCATTATTTATCACTTGAGCACATGGTAGATGTCAGGGCCATGGTTTCTCTTCCCAGCAGATATGGATTGATCCATGAAGTAAACCCCTGCTGTAACCAAAGAAATTAAAAGCCATTAGCAGACACAGTGGTGAGGACTCACAAGCACCCACTGGTGCCCATATAAAATAAACAGATATGAAATCAAATCAGGTGAGATCGTATCCTGGATGCTACTGTCCAAATGCTTGCTTGGAGTCATAAGTATGCTTTCATAATTTAAGGGGTCAAGCTTTTCTTTCCAACTCCTTGCTTGGATTCAGGAAGTTTATCAGGAAGGTTATTTTCATGGAATCATGGGATGGTTTGTGTTGGAATGGACCTTAGAGATAATCTGGTTCCAATCCCCTGCCAAGGGCAGGGACACCTTCCACTAGACCAGGCTGCTCCAAGTCCCATTCAACCTGGCACACTTTCACACTTGCTTTTGCTATACAAACCTCAGGAGCAAAGCAACGTTATTTTAGGCCTCCCTTTCACAGCAAGTGATCATACAAGTTAAGGGTGGAAAACCTTTTGGAGGCCTAAAGAAGTAGGAGGGAAATAGAAGAGAAGGGGGCTCACTAAGCACGTGTCTCTGGCGAATAGCTCAGTGTAGCCCCACTCCTGTTGCCCAGCCAAATGGCTTAAACAACAGGCATTGACCTTAAACCTGCATTTTTATTCAGCTCTAAAGTTGCCACGGCAGTTTTCCTGATACACCTCCAGTGTATCTCAGCCTTTAAAGCCTCATGCTCACTTCATTAGCTTTGCAATGACTGCTGCATGTCTCTGATGTTATAAAGTCTTTTTGTTAATAAAAATTATACTGTGATTATATAGTAGCATAAAAAGCAGTAATGTTAGAAGTCTTTTCAATATTCCCATAATACTAAAATAATATATATGTTATTTTGAATTCCCAGAAACGCAATCTTTTCTTGGAAGTAAACTCATGGTACATAATCACATGCTCCTCCCTGCCACTGAATGCACTCCACCTCTGATTCACATTTATGTTGTGAGTGGCTTTTAATGGCAGAACAGGGGAATATATTGTGGTTTCACACATACACAGATTTTACGGTCACTTATTCCTAACTAGGAGATAGAGAGACATAGCAGAGAAGGATTCTTTCTTTCTTCCAAGGTACTTCACCTCTGAGTACAGGAGGTGATTCCCTGTATTGCAATGTAATATCTCGGAACCAGTTTTATATCAAGAAGGAGAAAGGTAAACCAAGTAATCCTGGGGGCTAGATGATGGGAAATTGCTTTAGGAGAATTCATTTCAGCCCTAATACCTGTGATTTGGGGTAACTGAGCACTGGGTTTATTTCCTCGCCACAATCATTCATCACTTGCACTTCTCAGTGGGCCTGAATGCCATGGTGTTACCTCATTTTGGTGTGTGTGCATGTGTATGATGAGCTGGTTTATTAGAGTAAATCAGCCTGTATGTTCCTGAGTGGGAAAGGGGAGTGCCCCCACCCTTGGGTTCTTCCTATCCATTACATTGTGCTTGGAAAATCCTTCTGCCCTGAGATGGACACTGGAGATGGGAAGAGTTGTTTGCATGTGTAGCTTAATTAACCTTATTGTAGATAGCTTAAATTCAAGGAAGCAAGTATTAGCTCATCTTCCCTTTTTAGTTCTTGGTGGTAGTTGAAAGCTTATTTCAGGTTTGAAATGTCTTTATGTGATGTATGAAATTTAAAGACTTAAATGTATAATCTGCTTCCTGTCAAGGTGCATGGGCTGCTCTTTTGCCTTGTTGTGGCAAGTCCTGCTTTCTAGAGTAGCATCAGCTCCTTTAAGCCAGGGGAAGCAACATGATAACACAGTAATAAATGACAAGCTATTAGAAGGCAGAGCAGGTCATCAATGAGCAGACAAGAAACATACACTTTCCAAATACTAATCCCACTTGATTCCCCTTAAGTTCAACCTGACACAGAGGTGTTCAATCTTTCTGCCATTATTAGAAGCAATAAAGCTCTTAAGCTTATGGTCTTCTGCAGACAGTGGACTTAAAGTAAATGACTTGTGTTAGGTATATATTTAAGTGCTTCACTTGTGAAAGCTCATTGACTAAACTTTAGCCTTATTACATGTGTAAAATGTGCCTCGTTTTATACAGCCAAACTTGAAAAGATTGGGCCAAATATATTTTTGAGTCACTTAAGTCTCCTAAGTGAGGACTTAAGTCTTTCCATGCCCTGACTGATGTTACTGTTTGACAGGAATTGGCCTTAGAAATGGCAGTGAAAAACAGTTTTGCAGTAAACACAACCTCATTTGGTGCTGCTTCTGATTGGCATTTCACATTTTCTCTAACCAGGATATTAGTAGCTCCTTTACAAGCTGCAAAAATAAACAAAAGAAAGTAAATGCAAGCCTTTGTTTGGGAATTTTGTCCCTTTTTTTCTCGGGGCTTCCATCTGAATGTATGTGGCTGTCTGGGGTGAATCATGGCTGATCCTGGTGCAGAACTGTTCTCCAACAGATAGCCAAGCTGCTTGAACAAATGGTTCGTGTTAGCTAGAGAAAGACACTGAATCTAAACCATGTGCTTCTGGGTCTTGTGGTTTCAAATTGAACCACAAACACTCAGGCAAGCTGTCAGTCTCTATTCACAATTTCAACCAACCTTGCAGAAAAAAGGGGGGGGGTTTGCCCACCAATCATGTTTTTAACCCTTCTGTGATGAGTGGGGTGGCTTTAATGCTTTGCATTCAAGAGGTATGCTGCTTCTTAGAATAAGTAAGTAGGCTGGTGACCTGGGAAAGAAACAAAGGCAAACACTTGATGTGATGGGGGTGAAAATAACGATGTTTAGAATCCTGCAAGATTGGGCTCAAAGGGATCTTAAGAAATCAGCCAGTCTAAAACCTTTCCAAGAGATAGATCACACAAAACTAAGCCATCACTGGAAGGTGTCCCATTCATTCCATGGGAGCCTTCACAGAGCATCTTTGAACTGCCTCTTTACAGAAGAGCTAATTTATAACATGCTAGAGTTCCGCCATTCTCAGTAAGCAGCTCTGATAGTGCTGTTGGAGTAGTCACCTCTGAGAGTGTGCTTGGGACATTCTGCATCAGAGGAAAGTGATGCTACCTCTTGAACTAAAGAAATCACCTCTGTGCACTTGGCCTTTTTTTACTGCTCTGGACCAGAACACTACAGTATGTGGGTTTGAAGCAAATGTCCCATTTGCTCCCATGCACTATTTCTTGGCTTAGATCACATAACAGTGAGCTTAGAGGGTGCCACAGCCATACTGCTTCCATTCCTATTGCTTTGTCAAAAGAAGCCAGAGTACCACACAACCCAGTAAGCACAATCTCAGCCTTTGAGTCAGCTCAGGCAAGAAATCCAAGCGAGGCGTCTGAGGGAAGATGCTGAGGACATTATATGAGGCAGCTATTTGCAGGTTCCTTCTGGGTTTTTTTTTCCAGCACACAGGTGATTTACGTGCAAGGAAAGAACTGCTTGTTCAGGAACTGAAGCTGCTGGGGAAAACACATGGGAACAAGCTGCATTTCTGTTCCAGGAATCACGCTGGGTAAAACCCTGCTGCACAGAGTTCAGGTACACCTGGTTGAAAGCCCAAAATGTAAATGTGCAAGGGTTGAATATTTTGTGAGGACATGTTCTATAACAGCATTGTTTGCTGTAAGGCCTTCGTAAATCTATATCTCCCACCTCAGCACTCTTGGAATACCATAGGAATGTTTTTCTCCTAAAGTGCTGTATCATATTTGGGACTGCTTAGAGGACTGAGGGCTAAAGAAGGGAAAAAAGAGGTAAGGGTTCGAATCTGTAACTTTGAATCGCAATAGTTCTTTACGTGTTAAAATGAGCTGCAATCTCCTTCCTCCTCCCTCTTTATTCCCCTGTGTACCCAAAGAGATGCATTACTGAGATCTCCTTGGGAAGCCTACTAAAAACTGTAATGAGCCAGTTTGTACCAAAAGCTTCTCATGCTTTCCTTTTCATTTAGAATGAAAAAGCAATTTTGTATTTGGAAAGACATCCCAGATCTTATCCAGGGGAACAGGACTGATTTCAGCAGCTGAGGATTTACCCTACTATTGAATGGAAGAAATAATGTCAGTGTAAAGTGATAGTTTTAAGTATTAAAGAAGGACTTGGTGAAGATATGAGACTTGCTCCAATGTTGTAAGAAACTTAAGCAGCTGAGCCTATTGTGAGGAAGCAGAACTGGGTATATTGGGCAGATAAGCACATTTGGAAAAGCAAAGATTGCTGTTTTGCCAAGCCATCTGCATACTGGACAATGCTACCCTTGTTGAAGAGGTTCCTCCCATTACTACTTTTTCACCAGGAGACACCATAAGGAATTAGTTCTTATTATATCGATTTTTTACAGCACCACCTTTTTATACTGATTTCTTACAGCACCCCTGTCACACAGCCACAAGGCAGCGTGTGCTTGGGACAAGTCTGTGGCAGACCTACCCGGTGAGCAACTCCTGGATGTAAATGGGAAGAGTGGCTCAGGGGGATAAAGGGAGATCACTTCTGCTATCACCTTGAGGATTTTCACCATCAGTGCTAAAAGTTCCCCTACATTTTAGTACCAGGCAGAAGAGAAAAGATGGGAACTGCTTTTGGTGGGGGACATCGTTCATCTCCTTACAGCACGTTGTACACGGTCCTGATGGGGTTTTAATGACTAATTCTGAAGGGTGTCTGGTCAGGCCTTTATTTGGCATTTGGTTTAGCTCGTGTTTCTTGCTTAATTTCCATTGCCTCCACTTCTAATTTGGAGACCTTTGGTGAATCCAAACTCAACTTTGTGCAACCAAATATAGTTCTGGATTAACACTGCCACAGTCCAGAGCTACCTCAGACTGACACTGCTAGAAACGAGTGCTATAACTCTTTAAAAGCCAACCCTTTCCAACATTGCATGAAGGTTACATGATCCCCCTACTTAATATGCACATGAACTGGGATGCCACAAACTTCCCTGGGGTTTCCTGAGGGCTGAAGTAAAACTTAATTATACCAATTGGTTCGACAGACTGTTAGAACTTTTGTTTCACATACACTTCTTATTCCCTCTCCTCCATCTTCTCCCATTTGCCAAAACCTCCTGAAGAGAAAATAGAGATTATTTTACTTTTTACCTTAAAGGGCTCCTTGTGTGCATTTGCCTTATTAAATAACTGCCAGAATATCTAATATTCCATGGACAGCACTGATGAAAATGAAGCATAACATTGGTCAAACGAGCAAGTTTCATGTAGAGCATTGTCCCTAATCCGGTCTCCAGCCAATGAAAATCCTTTACCAGGCATCTGTTGGCTATAGATGAGTGTGCATTCAAAAAGGTCTTAGCAGTAACAGGATTTCTCTTTTTTGTCACTATCATTTTGAGCTTAATCACAACCCATTCATTTATGCCTCACTGGGCTTCTTCCCAGCCAAACTTCAGTCATCTTTCATCTGTCCCTGCATAGGGCTGAGCCCTTCTCCCCTTGATGCTGTTATTTTTGCCAACCATACGGAGAAACCAGCACGTTTGGTACAGCAGAGCTATGTTCAGCAGCTGATATTGATCACAGCAGCCTCTAACCTTTGCCAGCTCAGAAACAGTAGAGGGAAATGTAGTTATTGCTATCTGCAGTTGTCGGGTAAAGTCTAAGGAAGAAATCTGGAGCTGCAGTGTCTTCAAAGCAGCCAGGGAAATACCCCACATGCCTGTATGCATCTGGCTGAAATGCACTCTGCAGGCTGACGCATCATTAAGTTCTCCTTTAATGATTTAAAGGGGAAAGGGCCTTTTGCTGGATTTCCACAGAAGGTTAATTTTCCCTTTTCTGGCAGATCTGCAAGGTCCTTAATGGTAGATGGAAGGAAATGGTGCTACCTTTTTACACAGACTTTTCTGTAGTTAGACCACTAATGTGAGGACCACCATATTCTTATGTTTTACCTATAAGAAATTAAACACCAGCCATTAATATGTTACCAACTGACGGCAGCTCAATTCCTTTCCTGTAGGTTTGCCAGTTGTTAACTAGGAGGTTCCATTCCCTGACTTCAGACAGGGATTTCTTCCTCCATGGTAAAACATCGCCTACCTGAGGCACTAGGATCTTGTTCAGCATTTTGGTCCAGAAACAGCAAACACAATCTAGCTGTGGCAAGCAGGGGGAAAACTGGAATGCCAAGGGCAGGCTGGGAATCCAAACCACGATCTGCTGGAAATAAGGCCGGTTCCTGGAAAAGCCAAGAATTTCCACCCTGTTTGTTTGAAAAGATTTCACTTGTCTGTGCACACGGACAGGCTTGAATATAGAGCTCCAGAACTCTTCACAGCCTCACTGCAAATCATGTTAAACTTCATACTGCGTACCACTGGGAGTTTGAAAGTCTTTCTCCATGTCCATCCCTGTTGGTGCAGTGAGCTGGACTGCCTTCAGGCTTGGAGAAATCCTTTCTGGTAATGAAGTTTGTACTTCTGTGCAGAGATGAGGATACCAAAAAGCTTGTAGAAGTTGGAACAATGATAAAGTTATACTACATGGGAAGGCATCTCCAAAGCTTTTCAACAGTCCATTGCATTCAAGCATTTTGATTTCCTGCCGTTTGTCTTTGCCTCATTCCAGAGCTGCTTTTATACAGCCAGAAACCTTGTACTTCACACAAGTGAACCATCTCTCCTTTTTAACACCTCTTTACCTCTTCAGTTTCTAAACAAGTCCCCACCAATGTGCAGCACTCATACCACACTTGAGGCCTTCCAGTAGATATGAGATTTAAACCACGTCTCTGGTTTTGTAGAGCGGTGGTGGAATGCATTACCCCTTCAGAGCAAAATGGTCCATTAAAAGAAAACCGGACCCAGAACTGGGAATAACCCATCCATCCACATTTGTCAGCATGGCATGTTAACATTGGTATCAGCATGGGGCTGGAGAATCACTCTAAAATGAACATGCCAGAGGAAGAGTGGGTGTTCAATAAACAGGACCAAGGTTTTGAACCAAACATTTCAGACAACTGCAGTAATCAGGAACATACTCAGAGTATGCTCAGACTTCAGTTCTCATTTGAAAAGATTTAATTAGTCAAAACAATAGCAATTACATCTCTACTGATTTAATAACTCATGGAATGGTTGTGAGCTTCATCCCTGTAAAAATAAATGATCCAACACTTTTGACAGAGATAAATGGGATGTTAAACAAATGAATGGAGGTGGGAATGTGGTTTAATGAATTTTAATCTTGAATTAAATCTGTATTAAAACAACGTCTTTATAGACCCAAACAGCTTCAGAAAGATTGGAAATAGGGATGTGACACATTTTACTGCTCACTGAATAACTCTGTATGGGAAAAAAATGAGGGTTTGTTTAATTTAACAGTAACACATTTTGTGATCCTTGATTGCTGGAAGGAAAGGGAGCTCTGGAATGGTACAGAACCATACTGCCCCATGGAACACTGCGAAGAGGAATCTTAAAAATGGATGGGGGCTTCATGTCTAGAATGTGGCTTTCTGGAACGGTGCTAGTTTTAGGAGGCTGTAGCAAAACCAAAGCAAGAGAGAAGCCAAATAGGATCAAATATGCTTCTTGAAACAAGAATCCTGCTTTGAGCATCTCTTACCTTACAGGCCTATGAGTTCTCCATGCATTTCTTTCTGTAGTACAGTCCTTCTCTGAGCGAGGTTTTCAAAGGACAGCATGGAACTGCTGTCTGCAGGACAGTAAAGTATTGTGCAATGACCTTGATCTCAGTTTCAAGAGGACAGAATTCAAATGGCATATACACAGAGAAAAACAATTCCCCATATTATGAACATGAGAGAAACAAAAACTGAGGCAAAAAAAAGCTAAAGAGGATTCTGAGATGGGGACTATTTTAGGAAACAAACATTTTATCAACGTTTAGGTAGGTAGAGAGAAATGTTCAGAGCCAGACATAAAAATGGCACTTTTCACTGTTGATTTAAAGCCTATTTCCCTATGCTAAAATTGCTCAGCAATTGCCACAAGGAGCTAGTGATGCGCCTTACCCAAAATTCAATGGATTTATTCCTCTGAGCGTTTGGATGGCAAAAAGAAGCTAAAATCCATTCAGTTTTAACCTCTCAAATATTCCCTTTCCTACAGGACTCCCACCAAACCAACAGCACAAGTACAAGACAAGACTCTATTTCCAGCTCAACTTATAATGAATTATTTTCTTTCTCCACATAGCCGCCCATCTCTTGGCTAATGGTATATTTTGATTATAAATTATTCTGGACAGACATCCTCTCTATATGTGTACACACATATATACAGACCTATATATATATATATGTGCTTATATTTTCATGTGCGCTGCCAGAAGTCCTTCGCTTTTGATTAAACTTGTAAATGCAGCTCTATTCTACTAAAAATTAAATCTTGAAGATAAATAATCTCCAAACTGAGCCCAAGTCTTCTACAGATCCAGCACGGAGATGACAAAAATGGGAAATAAGAGAATGCATTCACAGCTTTGCAGATTAGCTTTCCATGTGATGTGCCAGGGATCCTGGAATGTAAAATAGTGGCACTACTGGTGACTTCCCCATAGATGGCAATGGGAGAATTAACCCCTTTAATCTGGGTGAGGAATGAAGATCCAAACCCAGAACAAGGTGGATTTGAGGAGTCGAAACTGAAAGTGACTGAGCAGTGTGACAAAATGACATTTATATACTCTACCTACAGGAGGTTTTTTTTTTCCACTATGGAACTGTTTCGGTTTAGTTTTTGTTTTTTAACTGTGGCCATGGGAAGCATTTTAGGTCATTCTGTACACCTGCTAGCTCCATTTCATTTGTTTAAACACATTTTATAACTGCAGTTTATATATTTTTCCAAGAAAATAAAAATGCTAAAAATATAATGTGGTGTTTGGGAGAAGGTAGGTGGGGGGATTGGAAGGAACAAGAGGGCCTCATCTTGGCATAGATTCCACTTTATGCCAACTGCAGCACATTCATCATTAACGTATTGGATGGGGATTACCTCTGTAGACTCATTCTCCCTCACACACACGTTTCCCCTTTGCACCAAAGCGCAGAATCATGTATGGGGCACAATAGCCCTATTGGGCATGGGTGCTGCCTTATTGCTAATTACAGAGTGTGCCTCGCCAAGGTGTTACTGCTATTAGCCTTGAAGCAATTTTCTGCTCCATTGGTAGGATATGCCTCAGCCCTTTTGGTGCAGTCATTGTGTTGGAGCACAGCCAGTAAGAAAGGGTTTCTAGACATGAAATGTAGTATTCACCCCACAGAAAGACTTTACAAGGAGACCCAACTGGAGCTCAGGGAAGATCCTGTGATTACTTTTTAACAAAGGCCCTGTGATATTCTGTCCTTTAAAATGTTTTCATTTTCAGCAGCCTGACTGCGTTTGAAGCAGCGTTTCCATCGTTCAACTATAATCTATAGTATATGGTGTTACTCATAAGAAGCAAATGAGAAAGATGTTTTAGTCCTAACCATCTCCTCAATAAACAGAGATTGGAAAGACATTTATCAAATGCTGATACCTCCTTGCAGCTAATGTGATGTGTTTGTATTACCTGATTATTGAAACTGAGAAAAGCAAAGCTTTGGATCCTTTATCAAGTCTCCTGTTGTCACAAGGAGCACATTATCTTCCATATATTTCATCTCCACTATGCAATGCTTATGATTTGATTTCAGATTTATTATGTCCTTTTTACAAAGGGAAGGACGCTGAGCATCTTCACTGAAGCACCTCCTTTAAGGTCCTGAAATGCACTATTGTATGTCTCAGACAGAGACACACACCGCAACCCACCCTGTCTGCTGGCCTAAGCAGCACCCACGCTACACTGGCAATACACAATGAACCCATTTCTGTTCAAAGCTCTAGAAACAGGAATGGTTGGAGCTACTGGAAGTTTCATGGACCATTGTGGACCTACCTATCTTTCAATATGAAAAAGCTTCCTGACCACTGCATCTATGACTTAAACAATTACATCACCTCACCACAGAACATGTTCCCTGGCACAACGAGATCTTTTTCCTTCTGAGGGAGTTGGTGTTCTTCGACTCAAGCATTTGACTAAACTAGCCAGCATGATTCAGACCTGCCAAACGACACATTAGCATAATGCATGAAGAGGGAGTCTCCATTCCCAGCTAACACTGATTTAGCTTGGCATTAAGTATTCCCTCCCTTAAGCTCCCTTCCCCCTGTAAAGAAATTCATTACCTTTGATTTTCTTTTCAGCTTTCACCCTCCAGAATACATGTGCTCTTCCCATACCGACCCTCCTCTTCTCTATGAAAGATGGGAGAGGTCCCTCCCCTCCTAACCTAGGCACATCCGAGTCTTCTCCTGAGGCTGCTAAGGTAAGAGATAACAGAATAAGTACAGAGGAACCCAAACCAAACGAGAGCATGTCTTGCCTTCTGTATTTGAAGAGGAAAAAGAATAGCCTCAAGACAAGAAGACTCCCTTACGGCCAAGACGACTGACAAATTCTTGTGGTTTTCTCCAAAAGTCAAACCAAAATCCACCCGCCAGCCAAGCTGAGTTCTGGCAACCTTGCATTGCCTGGAAATGAGCGCAATCGTATCCTAATAGCTATTTGGATAATTGTCCGTATGAGTGATCTGCCAACCAGTGTTGGAAACAAGTCTTTATTACAAATATAGCATGAAGTCTAATCTGGAATACATTAAAATGTTATTTCTGTAGCTGCCTTTTCCCAAACTTTAAATAATGGCTAAACCATTTATCAGCTTTGCAGGAGGAAAGCTGTGTGTATTGCACTTTTAGAGGAGAGATGAGAAAAAAAGTCTTCAACAAAAACTATCCTCCACATAAACTCTGCAATTTCTGGTCCTCTGTACGTTGCTAAAAATGATTACAAACCCATTTTATCTTTGCTGAATGGGGCATGGTATAAACATACTATAATACCCAAACTGTCTTTCTAGGCACCTGCTATGGAGCTCTACTAATATCACTAGAAGCTGCAAGTGGCTGAAGCAGACAGAGGCACGCAGGTTTCACAGACTACGTGTAAGTAAGACACAACACTTAATATGACCTGCCTGAACAACCCACACTGTACTGCCATACTGTATAAGGAGTAACACTATTGCTTTGTTATCTGTTTGACTTTCTGAGACCAATACACATGCAATGTCTACTTGTACACCGTTCAGGAAGGTATTTTATCCCTAGGTTTCATTTGATACCTATATGAGTTCTCCATCTTGGAGAGCATGGTTGGACTAGATTATCTTTAAAGGTCTCTTCCAATCCCAGCCATCCTATCATCTTTGCCACCACCTTCCGAAGATAGATGAGGCTGAATCACTCCCTAGAAATACCTCTCTTTCCCTAGGCACTACTGAGATGGCCACAGTTGTGATGGTTGAAGGAGCTGGGATGAACCCCACCTCCAAGCAGCCCTGAGTTGGTGAAGCAGTTCTAGGCCTTGTAAGCTTAACGTTATGTGATAGTAGTTAAGCACAGAACATTCCCTAGCACCAGAGCTGGGAGAAAATTTCACAATATGTATTTTATAGACAAATCTGAACAGCATCTCAGGCATGAGAGCTCTTAAAAGCACCACAGCAGGTCTAAACTTCTTTTAATTGCTGTCTTCTCCTGTACCTCAAGAAGAGTATTCTGTGTTTGATGGATGTGCTGGGACTGCCATATTTCAGTCCCTCCATTTCTCTCCCTTCTGGTTTTTCCCTCTTGTTATATCTATTAAAGTGATTTACGACTTTTTCATTGTTCTGCCTGGAGCTTGGCCAACTGCTGAGATCAAAACTGAAAAATCCTCCTCAACAAAACCTTGGGGTGACCAGAAAGAAACAGGACCTGTGGAAAAGATTTGAATTGTGGGAAAGGAAATAACCCCCATCTCCATGGAAACGCAGTCCCGTTTTCCAGTTGCTCCTGGATAAATGAACTTTGTGTTCTCTAATTCCTAGACTTCAATTTTGAGCACACCTAGCCTTGAAGTACCTGGCCGTACTGGTAAAAGCATCAAGGTTTCTCCGAGCAGTGCTGCAGTTTCACAGCAATGATTTTGCTTTATTTTTTTTCCCTCGTTTTTCCTTTTTTCAGTTGTTTTTATTTTTAATTCTCTTTTTTATTTACAGAAAATCACCATCACAAAATGTCTGCAAAGCACACACATCCCACAGGATGCGTGTAAGAGTTAGCCGGGGGGGTTAGATTCCTACTCCAGAGCTGCAAGCCCTCCTAATTCCACAAGAATCACTGCAGCAGTCAGGAATACCCAACCAGCCCCACGTGTGAGAGATTTAAAAGAAAATACTTAAAGCTTTCAAGCCTGAATTTACATAATATGAGCATCCAGCCAAGTATTTCACTCCATTTCTCCTTCACAAGACTTTACTGTCTCCTCGCAGCCACCGCGCAGGCAGGCACCATGCTCTTGGATTTTCGCCTATCCAGCTCAAACCCAGCACCTGCCCTTGTGTAGGTTTGTGACTGTTTACAGACCATGTAAACGATCCCATAAAACAGGCAGGTGGGATGTCCTCCATCCCATCCTATCCCATCCCACTGAACACACAGGCATGGCTGCAGACATCATGAAGCTCCATGGCATTCCCACAGTATACTGCTAGCTGGGACCAGGGTGAACTTTAGGGTTTCATCTGCTAGAATTACTCCTTTCAGCAGGCCATGGAAATCAATCTAATCAAATCAGAGTGCCTATGGTGGAGAAATTTTGTCTTTAAGAGCTGCAGCACTAGCAGTTCCCCACCTTCCAGCTTCTTTTCTATTTATAGCAAAGGGAGTTTTATTTCTAGTGCAAAATCGAGAACTTCCTTTTATTCTGCATCCTTACCTAAACATCATTCACAAATTCATTAAAAGAAAGAACAGAATCCTTGAGTTCTGAGAAAATGATAGGTCTGCTCTGGCACAGAATTCTTTTCTGAGCTGAGTGCAGTACTTTTAGCCTTATATATCCTAGAATCGATCTGTAAGTCACAAAGTATGGTCCATGTCACTGATGAGGCTGTGAGCTTCCTACTGTATGGCAGGGATCCCACAGATGGATTTGCAGACACGCATGTATAACAATCTAAAATGCAAACTTTCTTAACTCTCTTATACATGGTAGATACAAGAGGATGCCATGGTTAAAAACCTTACTGTGGGCCACATCCTGGCCTGTGGATGAGGCCTTTAAAAATCACAGTTTTGCATATTACATTACAGGAAGAAGTGTATAAAGAACATCCTTTTACTAGGAGGATTTCCTGGGATACACAAAGCTTGCTTAGCACGATATTTGGGGTGACCTTATAGAGGTGCTTACCATCAGGCATCTACCCTTGGAATCCTAGCATGGTCCTGCTGACATTTCTCGCTGTCGTGGCCTATCAGGCGTGTTTGTTTTGCATTGCTATGAATGGCGAGGCTGACACTTTCATTCTTGCAATGCTTTTCTGGCAGTTTCTGCAAAAGCTTTAAAATGGATTCAACAGAGATGAATTGTCCCTGGCTGCAGCAGCCAACAGGTAGAAGGTGTTTGGTCTTCTTTCACTGTTACCCCAGCCTCGCAAAGACCCAATAGCTGTGTGGATCAATAACCCCTGTGTTTTCAGTCCATGCTTATTAAAGGTGGTGCATGGAAAAAAAATAAGAAACTTTCTCTATTTATATCTGGAACTTAATGAAGTGAAATTATCACAGCCGACAGGCGCTGGTGTTGTAATTCAGAGCCATGGCTTGGCTTAGAGGGATCTGCAGGCTGTTTTTATTCCAAATAATAAAAAAAAGAGTGAAACCTAATCCTCTAATCAGTTCCAATTTACATATTCACGGCTCTTATTTCCAGCCTGCTTGAAGGAAAAAAAGATAGTGTTAGAGGCACGAAGCGATTATTTGATTAAGTAATTATTAATCCCAGAGTGCTCTGATTAATTCTGAGCAAGTTAAACAAACGTATTGGAGCTGGGCTGGTCACCTTCACACCATTGTAAGATGCAGGGGCAAAGCTGGTGGAGATATATTTTTACCTGCTCTACACTGAGGAGTTTTGTTCACTGAAGGTCTCCCATTCACTTCCCCAGGGGTTAATACTCTGTTAAATGAAGTGTTACAAATTTGAATTTTATCTGTGGTTAACTGCAATACCAAATGCTGATCTTTACTTTTCAGGGTGGAAACTCCATCCTGGATCTGTGCGCGATTCGTTTCATCCATGTTTAAATACGTCTTAGAAATGTAGGAAAAAAACAAAAAGGAAGAGGAAAAACTGTATGTATTTTTAAACAACTTTTTACCACCTGCCCTGAATCTATCATGTAGATCACGTCGCATCGGCGAGCGGCACAAGGCAGAGGACATGCACTGATTTCAGCAGGGCTGAGATAGATGCTTCAAAATGTTATTTTTCTACTGAAAAAAGGAACAGTCAAAGGAAAGAACATCTGTTTGCTAGTTGTATTGGAGTCTATGTATTTTCTTCTGAAATTCTCTTGTACTTGCCTGCTCTGTTTCTTCACGCACACACACAGATCCCTCTTCAAATTCATTTCAGGTGAAATTCTGCCCTTCGAGCCAGGCCTTTCTCAGTCTCTTTATTTTCCTTCACTTACCGCTTACACAGAGAAAAGCTTAGGAAAATAGAAAGATAATGCAAAATAAGCCCACCATAAAAAAAAATCTGATGTATACTGCATCAAAGGCAAAGGTAAGCAGCACGGTAAGGCACACCTAACCTAAACCGCCTTGTGAACATCTTGTTTCTATGACTGAAGTCAATTAATGTCTCAGGGATATGTTGTACTAAAAGCAGAGTTAGTCAAATGTCTCCAAGTTTAAAAAATGCAGATAAAATCACCAAGTTACTGAGTAGGGACAGAAGAAAGCAATTAGGTGGTTGTGTGTCAGATCGATAGATTATGGAAGTGTGTTTGTTATTCATTGTCCATTATTTTACTGCTTAACCGTATCTTCTCATCTGGTCCTGGGTAAAGATCCATCTGGTTAACCACATTACACTGGGATGAATATCTGGGATTGAGCATTCTTAAGCAGTTTGGAGGCTGAGACTGGCTTCACAATGATTTGTTAACGAAATACAATATTCATAACAAACAATTCTTCCTGTAGGCATTCTTAACAACCCAAGTCTTTCCATCAGCACGGTCCAGCAATAATTCCAAGTAACAAATCTCAAATATCCTGATTCAAATGAGTTTTTAAATTCCCTTTACAATTTTTTAAATCAGAAAAAAATGTAAATTATCTGCACTGAAGATGGTTTTGATTTTTTTTCATTTTGGTTTGGTTTGGTTCTTGTTATTGCTTGTGGATTACAACAGAGAGCTTCCAACTCCTTTCAGTTTGAATCTTCATCATCCCTTTGAGGGCATCATGCAGTCGGCACTTTGCTGTAGTGTGACTAAATGCTTGGTCCCAGACCTTTAATGAGTACAGAAACACTGACCAAAGCCCTCTGCTACAGGCTACTGTATTTCAGCTGAGCACATGGAGAGATGTCAGACGCCCCATCTGCTGGGGAGTTCAGCATTCATAGGCCAGCAGAGGATGAGAGCAGTGACCCAAGACTACAAGTGAATAATAAGCAGAGTAATTATGGTGACACTATGCAATGAGTGAGTAATAGATGCAGATCCAGCTCTTCCCTGTCTCTTATGGTGGGATGTGGGGTTGAAACAGCTCAGCTTTTGAGGGAAGAAAGTATTCAGAGGCTAGTTTAAGGCAGATGAAAGCTTTTGTCTTGGGTGAAATGGAAAGTTTTACTTCTCCTCTGTACTGTTGATGTCTTTGCCTCAGTCATCTGCGGAGTATTTCAGCATCTTATAGCACAGCATTAACCAAAGGCAACCAAAATCCACTTCCAGAGCCAAGATAATTCATTCAGATATATTAATCAAAAGGTAGCCTGAAGTACCTTAGGAATGACAATAAACACACAAAGTCGACCTTCTTCCTGGAAAATGTTGATTTTGATTTCTCTTCAGAACAGATTTCCCTTCACAATCTTTTGAGCAGCTCTGCGTGACTGCTGCCTCCCACTTGAGACTTCACAAGAACACAGGGAACCGCACTCCGCTGAAGGAAATCCTTGGATTCGGGAAGGTTGCAGAGGATGTAATTTAGGGGAGACTGCAGCCATGACTGTAATGTGCTACAAGATCTGTCCTGACACTGCAGAGAATGTATGAGGAGGGCTGCAAGAATGTAACCAACAACCTCACTCCCTTTCAAAACTCTCCAAAGAAACTACTACCCAATGCAGAGATCTCCAAAAGGAAAATAAGTACTTAAAATGTGGTTTGCTTTTTTCTGATCTGAGGTGAACGTGAAATCTTTCTGTTTCTTTCACTTGCTGTCACATTCCGGAGACGCCATCAAATCCAGTGAAGAAATCCCACTGCCCTCAGGGCAGTTACTTCATCCTGAAAATGAGAGCAAAAACAGTGGAAAAGCTCAAATGCTTCTGCAAGAAGATCTAGAATATTGCCTGCCTGCTCCAAGCCTGAGCCTGGCTCAGAGCTGATGTATCACGCATTTGCCTGCGATCCCAGTCATACATGTCCCATGCTGGCTGGGACCCCCCATCATTATCTGAAGGTATCCAAATGCCAACCTGGTTTTCTTTAGGGTTCGAAAGGATGTTTTTCAAGTTATGAGCTGGCAATGGCTCCCTTGACTTATTTAGCACGTATCTCCATTTGTCTGAGAAGCGAAGGTCACCGAATTACATTGATTTGTAACTGTTTTCCTGCAGAAGAACAGGGAGCACCCTGCATTCTGTTAACCACAGGGTCAGATAACTGAGCATTTGGAAACACTTGAAAACCCTCTGAGCTCTTGTGAAAACTCTGGAGTTGAAAAAAAGGCAGGTAGAACAGCCACTAATCCCCTCCTTCTGTGACTGTGAGCTGAAACCTTCAGTAAAACATGGGCTTACATTACCCTGAAGTCTCATACAAGGACATGGTGGCATCAGAAACGTGCAAAAAGGACTTGCAGGAGACAATGTGCTTGACTAGATGTGCTCCACAGACAATTATCAATGCACCACCTTGGTTGGCGCAATGGTGGCAGCCAGACACTTTGAGAAATCAGATGAGAAAAGATTTATGTGTGTCCTGAGCTCCATAATGAGCAGAACTGGGAGGTTTCTTTCAGCCCAGCCCCAAAGTAATGTGTATGCTTCTTTAACCTTTTTAGTTTAAAATCGCCTCATACCTAACAGACCAAAAAAGAACAACTAATAATCTGAGAGGGTGGAATAGAAAATCTGTCAGCCTGAGTCAGACTATTGGACCATCAAGCCCAGTATCCTGTCTCTGAAAAGCTGTCAGTATCTGACACTTTGGGCTTCGTTGGGATAATAAAACATTTTCCTCAACCTTATGTAACATCTCGGCCTGGCAAAGAGAAGATTTAAACATTGATTGCTTTCCACTCCCCTCTGTCCTATGAATGTGAATCTGACTCTTGTCCAAAATGAACAACTCTGATGAGCTGGAATTGGTTTCTGGGCAGGATGGGAAAAGCTCCTCTCTCGTTACTCATTCCTGGATAGATCTGCTAAACCTTTGCCTCCTAAAAGGGGGACTTGAATTACGAGACATAAAACCCCATCTGTGAAATTCTGGGTGCCCAAGGACACCTTTTCACGGGAGGCGGAAACGCACGTCACAAGACTTCATGTCTAGTCACTTTATTTTTCCCCCATCATGTCTACTTCCTTTATTTTTGTATTTGTTTAAGCTCTCCATTAGTTTATTAGCTTGACAGCAGCCCAGTTAATGAGACCGTCTTCCCTCCCCCGGCATTAAGTGGTGCATTAGGCTCCCCGAATGCACACAAAATTTAGTGCTGCTGCTGGGGCACTTCTCAAAACAAATAAAAGATTTGCAAACCAGCCACCAAGCATCCAACGTAATTAAACTGCATTTGTTACTTTTTCGGCCCTCGCACACAATCGAGGCCTTGTAAGAAGCAAGCACTCCCCAATCAGGCTGTTTTTCTTGTGGAGGGAAGAGTGCCAGGAGCCTTACCACCCCAGGTAACATAAGATCTCAACCAGCAGCAAATGGACACTTGCAGCCAGAGTGAATGGACTGTGGAGAGATCTATATATGAATGTGAATACCTATAGAGAGAGCTATAGATGTATGCAAACATGCACATACAGGGGAGTATAGTTCTTTAGGGGGAAAGGGGGAAAAAAAAAGGCAGTGGAAAGCCTCCTAGAAATTACTGTTGCATGCACAGGTATGTAAATGACTCTGGAGCCTTGCTGTCCACCACCTCAACCAATTACAAGGTTATTCAAGATAAAACAAACACCATTTCAATTAACTGCACATACAGCAGTGGTTAGAGGCACAGGCAGGGAGGAGGAAGTGGGAGGAATTTTTGGAAAATGGAACTTTTTCCTTCTTCGTTCTGTAGATAGGCACAAATAGAGGTTGCCTTGAGGTTCTGTGATTATAGCCATGAATGGTCTTAAAACTCCAACCTGAAGCCATCGTGTTGTAAACTGAAAAGAAAATGAGGGGAGGAAAATGTAAGGATCTGTTTAGTTTGTACTGGCTCAAATCTACTGTTTGCAAGAGTCAATGGGAGCAGAAACTGGGACAGATGCTCGGCTATCACTGCTCTGTTGGAGACAGGACCAAGGTAACATGCGCCTCAGTGCAGTTCTGTGCAAGTACAGCTTTCTTATCTGTATGCATGGGGATGCCCAAAGCCTAGAGTATTAGGACACAGCTGGACAACAGAATCTGAAAACAACCTAAACATTCAGTAGTGGTATGACAAGACTGAGTAGTGACAAAGAGGTGGGGACATATAACATCATGGACCATTTTCCATCTGTGCCATGTACTTCTTGCCCAACACCAAGCAAACTATTTTACTTCTTTCCTTCATTTTTCACACTTCTGTGCAACAGGCAAGTCTCTCAACCTTTACCTTTCTGATGCATTTACAAGATGATCTTTACAGTTCACCAGCAGTGTTCCACTCAACAGAGGCTTCATTCTCATTTGGGTATGTGTGTGCCATTGGACTATAAATCAGGTCCTCTGATCATAATACATCATGTTCTACATGACCAGAGGCATCCGGGCTCCAAGGACATGGCTATTTCAAAATGGAGCACATAATGTCTGGCACATTATTGATCGAATCAGGTTTCGTTTTCTTTCTGGAAATTGGCCACAATTACATTTCAATTGTTATTTGTCAATTGAAATGGTGGACTAAGATTTTCTGGTCAAAAGGTCTGTCTCACACACTGTTCACTTGTAATCAATATGATACTCAACATGAGATTTACATCATTTTTCTACTTCTTTGGCTGATGCAGTAAAGTTATGACCAACTGGCTTTTTTGCAAAATATAATTATGAATCAAATATTGCTTTCTACATGAAATATACCCAGGCCAGGAGATAGGAAGAAAATTTATAGCCACAGCACCATAAATCACCATCCAGTCTCTTGCAGCTATGCTCATGATCACAAGCAATAAATTTATTACAGTCGCAGGGTTTTCTTTGGTGACTTCAGACACAATAGCTGACTGTGAGCCTGCCCCTAGCCCAGTGCACCACAAGGTAAAGCATGTGTATTTGAAACACCTTTGTATTCGTTTTGTTCACCCCTGTTTGGAGGGTATTGGAGGTCTGTTAACTTCCATGCCTGCTTTCTCATCGCTTTAATTTATATTTGTGGCAGACCAGAAACACCTACTTTCTCACTTATTGTGGTCCAACCTAATGAGCAGTAACTCCACACTTAAGCCACGTCAACCTTCTCTTTGCTGACTACAAGAAGTGAGCAAAATCTTGAATTTGGGGAGGAACTGAATCAAATCCAGAGCTGAAAATTAAGCTCCTTCAGAAAAGACTCAAACCTCAAACCCTTGAAAAAGAGGTGGTTGCATGGCAGACATGTTTGCGAAGATGAGCTCCGACTCCTGGCCTTGATTTTAATGCCTAATTAAATGCAGAAAAATCAAGACCTGATCCTTCGTCCCTTTCAAAACATGTTTTTCCCTTTTCTCCAGTAGACTCAATGCCAAGAGACAACTTAAACATCAAGTCAGAGATCCTTGCAGGAGCACAGACACAACTTTGGGCTTTTTGTGTATTTCCCAGGACTATTAACAGAGTAACATAATGAGAAATGAACTGAGAATTCAGGACCTCATGTATTTTCACTAAAAACACTGACTGCAACAGGGGACCTGCCAAAAGCAGAGTTTAATATCATATGAAAAGGAAGAATTTTCATAGTGATACTTGGCAGTGCCTGCATCCCCCCATGAATGAAGCTGCTGATGTTTTCTCTCCTCCTCTCTCCTATTCTCTCTTTCCCCAAACAAACCAGCTACTAATGCTCAGTCCAGAAAGATACCACAAATCAGACATTTTCTCTTTTATTCTATCACTCACATGCCACACTCATTCCAGTACCTGCTAACAAACATAAAGAGTTTTGGTATAAAAGACCAAAGGCCTTCAAGATATTGACGTGTTGAATTAAGAGGTTCAGGGAGGATGAAAGCAATCACTAATATTTTGAGCTTCTGCAAAAACAGGAAGTTTGTAACAGGAAAAGGTTTACATCATCTTTAGAAATTAATCACTTCCCACACCACAGAAGAGGACCAAAAAGTCCTCAGCTAAACAATATCCAGCCCTGAAGGCGGCTTCTCAAACTAACCTGGCAAAAAAACTGATTCCTGGCCTCATACCTGTCTGTTATTGAGCATATAAGGAAGGTGCACCATGAGAGCAGCTGGAATAGATGTAAGCTCAGGTGATCGCTTAGACTTCTTGCTCAGATATGTAGGGAAAGTCTATTCTCTTCTGCAGACTTTTGGTAGAGGAAAAGTGCTTCACATAACCACAGAGAGGACTCAATGGGAAGGTGCTCATGAGATTAGCAACTGGGAACATTGTGTTTGGCTGCAGAATTTTAGGGACGTGCCCTGGACAAACAGAACAGCCAAAACATGTTCTGTTGATATGACCATAATGTTTCTGATTTTGTGTTAAAACAACCAATGGCCAAACTGGGTGAAATGCAGGATAGGTTGGCTTCCTGATATAGCCATTAAGGCTTCGGAAGAAGCTAAACTTGGCTGGGTCTAATCATTGATAAATAACACCGTACCCCATAGTGCCTGCAGAAACAGAAGCTTGAGTATGATTTTAGTTCTGTTTTTATTTAATAGATAGAAATGTCTGCAGTGCAGGCTCTTGACTTCCAGACTGAAAAATAAACCCACACAACAGAAGCTGTGACTGTAACTGCTGTCCCACATGCTCTGTTTCGGTCTATTGCAGTCAGCCATTCTGACTTAGGGCATCTCCACATTTGCTGCTGCTTTAAACCTCTCTGAATATCACTGAGTTAACTTAGGTCAAACCGCATGGCAGAATAATCCAAGCACATCAGGGTTCAAAGTCTTAATCCTTGATTTCTGTTGGATCAGAAATCCGTCAGGAATACTTCCTGGAAAAGTACTGAGAACTGACAAAAAAATCTTTCTTTCTCCTTCTTTCTTTTTTAATTGGCACTTTCAACTTCCACTTGAGCTTCTGATTAGGAATAATGGATTCTTCTACATCTGGTGACTCTTCCTGAATTGCACAATTC
The DNA here is from genome assembly GCA_032466535.1 of Forpus xanthops. Taxonomy (NCBI): domain Eukaryota; kingdom Metazoa; phylum Chordata; class Aves; order Psittaciformes; family Psittacidae; genus Forpus; species Forpus xanthops. Next base: position 81,482 of record JASSUY010007632.1, read on the forward strand.
TGGTTGTATTCAGACATGCACTGCAATATATATTCCCTTGTGCTTCTTGTTCCCTTATTTTTCACTTCCATCTCTTCAGAAACTTCATGGAACAAAAAAGGAGAAAATAAATTAGAAAATAATGCTCTGAAAAGGGATAATGATATATTTTCTATAGCATAGATGAAATGACCTAGATCTACTAAGTTCTACTATGCAGTTGGCACTAGTTCTTAATGAAACAGTACAAGCTGCAGCAGAAACCAAACCCACTCCCTGATGATGGACCGATCTCAACTGGGTTTATCACTTTGACTCAGGCCAAACTTGCTGTGGAGTCCAAGTTTAGTCTGAGTCAAAGCAAGCTAAAAGCTGACAGTCTGCCCCAGTGCAGCTTTTATATGGAACAAATCACACACCAAAACTTATGTATAATGTCACGAAAATAATTCCCAGTGGTGACATGGAAGAGCAATGGTCAAATCCTGCTCGCTCCAGGCGATGTGCAAATAAAACAACCCCGTTGAGATCTCTGGGGCTCAAGAGGGAGTCACTCATCTCCTGCAGCAATAAACCCCAGCACACTCAGTCCATTTCCAACTGAGGCTCCCAGCACAAAGCAAGCAGGAAAGTGCCCTGGAATAAGGCTTATGGTTACAGAATGTAACTCTTCCTTCACAGATGACGCTTGAGCCCTCATTTGCAAGTGATAAATGTCAGTGTGCTTCCATCTGCAGCCTTTTGAAGCCAATCTGAGCGACCACTCCAGCGCGTGTAATGAGCTTACACAGTCCTCAGGGACTGGAGGGACAGAGAGACAGAGGGGTGACCTGAGCCTCCCTGAGTGAATCAGGGAGTACTTCTCCCCCTTTTCCCCTATTTTCCCCCTTTTTTCCCTATTTTCCCCCCTTTTTCTTCTTTTTTTTTAAGCCAAATAGAGTGGCCCAGGGGAAAGTCAGCAGTTAGAAACAGCCCCACCTGAATGTGTCTTGGGAGGAAGCCTACTGCCTCGTATTTTTTAAAAGGAAAAAAAAAAAAAAACCTAAAAAAAAAACCTTAAAAAATTATAATAATAGAGCTGAGCCAAAAATATCAAGCAGTTCATAGCTGCTAAAAAGCCAGGGAAAGCTGAGTCGCACCCGTTCAGTGTTGTTCTTCCAAACAAGCTGACCACCCTCCCTTCATAGCATTTTATTTATTAAAGCCAAAGTTGACCTGCTGGAATGAAATGATGCCGTAGTTATATGCATGCATCCGTATGCACACACACACATTTAGTTATTTACGGCTGTGTTTCTCCACAGAATTAAGCCAGAAGGTGTGTGTCGTTCCCCCCTTCAGATTCTTTAGTATGTGAACTACTGAATTCATTAAAGAGAGACACTTAAATGCCTGTGGAGGGGATGGGCTCTAACCCAGGCACGGCCCCAGCACTCTTCCCCGCAGCGGCGGCATGGCTTCACCCGCACTGCTAGGCCGCAGTAATCCTCCTGTTACCATAGCAACAGTCTTCCTGTCTCCCATTGGTCCGTGCTCCTGACGCACGGCGTCAGCCAATCAGCTTCCGCTATTTTGCTTTCCCTCTCGGCCCCTCCCGGTAATGGCGTCCTCCAGGAGCACGAGGATGGAGTGTGGATGCGGTTCCTGATGGAGAAGCTCGGAGCAGGACCGGTGCGTTGTGTGGGTATTGCCGCCTCTGTTCGTAGCTGCGAGCTCCCAAGCTCTGTGGTTGGTTTTATGGAACTGTTTAACTATTCTTACCCAATCCTTCGAAGCAACAGTTTCTCACAGGGAACAAAACCGTGTCGTGCCTTTAAATGCCTGACCAAGTGCTTTAGGTCAGGTCATTAGCATCTTGGGTATTTCCTCTGCCTATTTATTTTTGTTCCTTTTCTCCTGTGTATTCATTCCCATTTTAAAGTGCACTCTATTTACCTGCGGGACAGTCTAGACAGTTAATGAAATAGTAAAAGCCCAGTGGAGCTTTGCAAGAATGTCAACAAAAGGACTATCAGAAATAGGTATGTATTGGAGTAAGGGTTGGAGGTTGATGTCTGAGTACTGAATGCGCCATAGGTGAGGGTATCCTTTCGTTATTAGATACATTGCTATCATTCCTGAGATCCCCAAAGGAATCACCCTATTGTTCCAAGCTCTGTAAAGGAACAGCAGGTCAAATTTATAAAATGTGCTTAAAGATGCAGATAAGATCCCAATGGGATTTTTCCAGACAGTTCATAAAACCATGCTGTGAGTCACCACTGGAAGCTAATCGGAGCAAGGCCTGAAACTTACCTAGGTGCTTTCCATAAGTCCTGCTCTTTCCATATCGATGTGATTAAATACAGAATATGCTTGCACATAGAGCAGCAATCTGAGCCCTAAAATACTCCATGCTTCTGGAGGATAGTGCCTACTCAGGAGAATCTGTACTAATGAGCAGTGTGCAGAGTGAGACAAATGAATCTTCTTCCTCAGTGTCTCACAGAAGGCTTGTAGTCTTTTATGTTCTGTTGATGCTCATGTTTATTCCCTTGATTTCAGAAGTCTTCTCTGAAAGCCAAGGCCAGATTTGCATTCCTTATGTTCACTGTTGACTTTCTTGCCAAGTGCCCTGACAGGCACTACTTTTTCACTTTCACCCTCGTTACACAAGGTACGAGAAGGTGACCAAGGGGTCATCTGGAAACCCCAGTTCTTACATTCCATCTTCTCCCAGAGGAGAGAGATACAGAGAATGGTTTCCCCTTTGCCATTACCTGTTGCTTTTCTTGCTCACTGCTGACACTCATCAGTCACTGTGTTACCCATCACATTTTCCAGACCAGGGTGTTGTCGTGTGGTGCTTCCTCCTGAGTTACTGGTGTGTGTTGTTTCTGGAGCGTGCAGTACTACTGCTTGGCTTGACTTCTGGTGAGTGATTCGGAGGTGGTGGCAGGCAAAAGTGAGCTGTGCCCAGCACTTCCCCATGGAGGCCTGGCTTCCTCACAGAGGAAGAGCTGCTGAGCCTGGTGAAGCATGTCTTCTAGTCTATCAGGAAGAGAATACAAAGTGATTCAGCTTATTTTGGTTTCATCCAGCTGTCTTACAAGTAGCATCCCCAGTGAAAATGGAGCTGCTTTGGTTTCATTCGAAGCACGATCTTCACTTGCAGCAGTGATTTCTTGTTTTATGTTAATGGTTTATTTGTAATTCCTTTCTATGTATGTGGCTGAATAAGAAGCCCTTTTATTTTGAAGCCTACTGTTAACTGCATGAGGAACAGGGGAAGCTCAGTGAGGTCTGGTGGACTGCTGGAGTCTGAATAAAATGCATTCAGTGATAACAAAAGCATAGAAGTTTGGAGCCAGAAGGGGTGTAAATGGATGGAATAGTTGGACTCCTCGCACTGAGTCAGGATGAACTGCACTGGACTTGGATGGTTACCTGACTGATGCTTAAACATTTTTGACATCTCCAGGTAGCTTCCACCACGCTGTGGAATGGATCCTTATAATGTTTCACTTCTATGACAGTGAAAAGCTGTTGACTAACTTGACAGAATTAAGCATGGAGGAAAGTTAAATAGCTCTGAGGTGCTTTCTGTTGTTTTAAATAGCTTGGAACTTGAAGTGCACTGTAAAGAATAGGAAGAAATTTGGGCTGGTGGTTTCTCTGAAATGTTTCCTGGTTTTACTTGGGAACTTTAAACTGAGGACTTTAATGGTGGAACTTGAAGAAGGAGAACTCTGTATGATAATAGATTTTCCTCCTTTTCCTTTTCTTATCATCTTGCTTTATTGCAATGGACTCACGAAAAGGAGAAAAGGATAAATAGAGCTGTTTCATCTCATATTCTTGGGAATGGGAGGAGGAGGAATAACTAATTTTAGTTAGGATGATTTTGAAGCTTCTTTTTTTAGTGTGTTGGCCTGTAACCCATGTATTGGTTCTGTACTGCTTTTCTGGAGGATAAGTGAGGATCAGGAAGGAAGTGAGTACATCACGTTGAGTGATAGCTTGTGATGGAATCCTGAATGCCAAGATTATTTCTTACCCATTTTGGAAGCTAGATACAGAGGAAGAATTCAGGCCCAAAATGAAGTGTCTTACCTGAGCTGAAAGTTTTTCAGTATCAGATGGAAGTTATTGCATCGAATTCGATTTGACTCGGTCGATACGCTGCAAGTGGCTAGAAGAGGAAATCCCAGTTTATATGACTCACCATTTTTGTGCAAATATTAACTTTGGCTGATACACATTTCTCCTTGTATCTCTTTTCCACATCTGAGTGGAATTATACCATGTCTCAGAGTAAGTTGGCTTGGCTGTATTCAATCGTAGCGTTTGGTTATTTGAATAGCTTCAGTTTTTAACTATTTTATCTATTTATTGTTTCTGAAAGGTAAAGCAAATAGATTTTTTCCCATGAATGTGCTTTTGGTAATGCAGGATTAAATCCTGCACCATTGACAAGCTTAGCTTTAATGATGGGAAAAGACACAATGCTGAGGGCTTGCTTTGCTGTGCCAAAACTAGTGGAAAATCCTAGAAGCTGGCAGTCTGCTTCCCAGGATCTACCTGGACCCTGAACCCCCATGCCTGATGGTCAGTAGGGCTCCTTGGAACAAATTGGTGGACACTGGAGTTAACCTTTCATTTTGCACAGTGTTTGAACCCTGTCAATGTTGCTGCCATCAACCAAATGGTTGTTTCTGGTCAGAAATCAATGATGGGTGATGAGGAGAGAACAAACTGATTAACATGTTCAGTGTATCGCTTGTGCTGATTCCTGATCATATGGACTAGATAATCATCACCTGCAGTAGAGGAATACAGGAGTGTAGAGTTTAAGTCTAGAACCCCTGCCCTTTCTGGGTGATATCTAACTTTGAGCATTACAAGGAAAAAAGCAGAACTGAAATTAGGGCTGTTTAGGATGTTTAGGATGGTTCATGCCTGTGGGCTTCCTGCAAACAGTCTTGAAATCAAACCCTTCTTAACTTTTTAAAGCATCTTTTTCAGTCTGTGGGTGTTAAAGTGCTGATGCAAGACGATAAAGGGAACTCTTCCCAGGACTTGGCGAGCCGCAGGGACACTGTTCTGATGGCATTCCACATGCCACTGTTCGACCTGCATCATCACACAGTTCCAGACAGAAAAGCAAAATTAACTTTTCCAGTTGAAACTCCAAGCAGTATTTTAGGGAGGCTGAATATAAATAGCCAAGCTTGGATTTGGACAGTGTACCAGGGCTAACACCCATACTCTTGCAAAATGTGCCCTGGGATCTTGAATGACCACAAGTGGTCAGAAACTTGGGTTTGGCATCCTATATTGGCAGGTTTTCTCCATGACATCAACAGTCATCTCCCCTGTGGTCCTATCTTCCACTCTCAGAGGCTCACAGTGACGGCTGTGACTGGGGGAGGCTCTAAATAACCAACAGTTTTTTCACCTGTTCTGTAATTCTCTTTCAAAATGGATAAAGTAATCTCTTAATTTGCCAACCAGATAAGGAACAATCGCTTCAAGCCAGTATGGAAAGGAAGTGGGAAAGGTTCCATGAATTAACTGAGCAATGCATTTCCAGGACATCACATGTTAGCTCTGTCTTGTTTTGGTAGTTTGCTTAACATTGTCAAGTTTTGCTTTGTTTTGCTTAATTTTGGGTCCTTTTATCATCTTAAGTTTTGACTTCCAGGCTTTTTTAACCTTCATAGTTACCAAGTCCCTTTGCACTTATCGAGGTTTCCTCATTTCCACTACTAGGTGATGTCTGACACCTTTGCTCAAATCTGGCAGTCTGGACACACAGTGAGTCACTTACTCTCCCCCCACATCTACCTACGTCACCTCATCCCTATGTGGAGGGAATGACATTGTGCATGCAGTGTGAGATGTGCAAAAAGCAACACAGAGACTCTTGAAGGTGGGTGACATTACCTCTTCACTGTTAATGCTACAGGCAGCAAACCCACTGAGAGGGCAATCAAATCAAAATGTCCCTAGATTTTGAATTGAATTCTAAAATCAGTTCTTAAGCACTCAGAACCATAGTGATGTACAAGAGGACAGTTTTCGCTTGCAACTGAAATCTGAAGTGTTCAGTCCTACCAGCAAATGAAGTTACAATGCATGTATGATTTTTCTGTCACTAATTCTTCAGGAGGGAATGAAGTCTGGTGTAGCTTTGGGCATAGGAAATGTGCAGATGTTTCTGTATTGCTGAAGAGTGGTTCTGTGTTGGAAGGGCAGGTTTATAGCAGTAAGATGCACTCTCAAATGCATGTCACTGTCTCCAGAACAAACAGCTCCAAGAAAAAGCTGTGACAAGAGGGAGGACAGAAATCCTGTGAACTTATTTATCTGCTCACATGTAATTCCTGATGATTGTTTTCTCAGCACTCAGGCCCCGAACATAGTGCCATATCCAATTTCCTCTTCACTTTCTGGTCTCCAGTATCATGAAGAAGCTGAGATATCTGCACTGAGCAACTGGGTGCCAGAGTAATGCCTTGTATTGCTCAACAGTAGCTTTGGTACAACATGAGCTGATCCAATCCGCAGCCTTGGTTTGTAATTGCATTCCAATGGGTATCTCTAATTCCCCTTGAGTAGAGGGAGCAATCAACTGAAGTCATTTGCTGCTTCCTTTGCATTGTAACTGCTGGCTAATGACCAGTGTTTACTGACTTCCAGTGAGTCATTTGCAAATGTGATGCTTGGCTAAAAGCTTGTTTCCAAGAACCCTATCATCATTAATCATTAATTCATGCACTGGTATTCTGCTGCTAGGTGTGAGTACCCACGGCTTGAATCAAGATGGTAATAAGATATCTCAGCCTGTCCTGGAGTAGCTTGTGATAGATAGAAGGTCTAGGTTGCCCCCATTCACATCCCTACCAAGTGGTCCAAGTCATTCAACAGAGGCAAAATTTGGCATGTTTCCCTGCCCCAAGGAGTTTGCAATTTGAAGAAGTGCTACTTTATTCATACTGCTTTTATAGCTGTACCTATGTCAGTCAGTGGGATGAATTCCCATCTTACCTTTATTGAAATGTAAATGAGGTTTGTCAGGACTTCATCTAATCTGCATGAGTAAATAGAGCACTTCAGGTCACCGAGATGTGCTCAAGGCTCTGTTCTTCCATCCTTCACCCTGGAAGAGCACTGAAAGCATAGTTTGGGGGTTGGTGTGGGGTAGAAAAGAGGCTGTGGCTGGTGGGCAGTGTTGATAGCATGGCTGGCTATAGGGTAGGAGTGAAGTTGTAGCTGCACATATGTATTCCTCACACATCAGCAGCTGTGAGCACTTGCTGGTGGATTTATGTTGAAGAAGCACTTTGGATGTGAGTAACAACTTGCAAGTTTCATTGAGGAACCTGGAAAGTGGGCAGTTAAAATACAGTGGATTTACTGGGGGGGAAGGACGATGAGCAGGAATGACCTGATGGATGTTTCAGTGCTCTGAGAACCCCAGGGACTCTGTGTTCTGAAGTCCCTCTTAACACTTCCCACTCAGCTGTTAGACCAGAAGTAAAAACTGTTAATGCATTAAAATGCACTTGGCCTCAGTGTATTTTCCCATGCAGTTTCCATTTTTATTAAGCAAAAAACTTAATACCATCAATATTTGTCGTTTCAGCCTTTTAAAAGTGATACCAGGGGTAATTAAAACATCTTCTGGAGCAAGAGAAAGAGCAAGTGAGTGATGGAAGTCTTTAGTTCCCATAAATTCAGTTCCTATAAAGTCTGGACACCCTGGGTGGATGCCTTGGCTCAAAATGACCTCTTGGCTCCTCCTTTTTGTCTTGGTTTTTAATTGGAGCCAGGAGAAGGATCCCGGCATTTGCCAGGTGAATGCGAGTTGTACCCTGGCAGGCTGCCTGCAGACCCATTACTGGTTTGTAGATTAAAATGAGGACAGCAAAAGGGGTGGAGAGGAGCTGGGGGAGAAGGAAAGAGGAGAAAAAGAATAGCAAAACACTTCGTTCTAATTCAGGTGCAAGAGTTAATCTCAATGTCTATACGGACCGTCTGCCACGTACAGGGTGGAGGAGAGAACACATTCTTTTTATATATGTGTTATATTCTCTGATTCTCCCTGTGTGCCAGCCTCTAGGAACAATTGAACACTGCTGCCAGAGGCTGTGCCTGCTCAGACATCATTCTCATGGGGAAACTCTGGGAATGGCTTGGCTGCCACGTGATGAGCCAGCTGCTTCCAGCTCGGGCTCCTTGGAGCTCTTCCTACCCACAGAGTGTGGTCTGGGTTGGAGAGGAGTTCTGTTTGGGGTGTTGGGACTGAACCAGTGCAGCTTTACCCCAGCTCTCAATCACTGCCTCAGTTTCCTGAGCCTTAAAATGGGGAGGATGCTGATAGGAATGCTGAGTTACAAGGAGCTTATGAATGGAGTGGTTTCAGGTGCTGGGTCACAAAGCACTAATGAACAGATGCTGTCAACCTGTATTTTACTGTGGGGTCCATCCTAGTTTTGAATGAACCACTTTTTTTTTTTTTTCCACAGTTTTAAACCTAGTGAACTTCACAATGAGCACCAGATTTCCTTTACACTAGGTAGTGAATTGCTGTTACTAAGCCTCTTGATTCTCAGGTTCACTTGGGCATGATGGGGAAGGCTGCTTGTTCCCTGTAATGGCAAAAGCAGCCTTACAACAAGTCTACCTGAAAGACTGTAATTGCTTATTTAATGTTACCACACACACTGAATAGGTCTGCTGGGCAATTTTCCATCGCAATCATTTTCTGATAGAAAATGGCCCTTTGCAAAATCAGAACTTATCCTGCAGAATACTACGGTTTTGCCAAAAAGCTTTGATTCTGCAGTGGGGAAATGGACATGACAGCTCCTGGCTGCCCACTTTGAAGCCTCATGATACCGTTTTTATTGAAGAAAAAACTGAGATCAGATGAATCTTGAGCATTTCAAGCAAGAAAGACTTGGCAGCGAGCTTGAAAATCCCTCCACACCAATTCATTTTCATTAGGTTTATTGTTGTCATTTGACTGTTTTGTGCCCTTGTCAGGATGATTCCTATTATTATTTTGTAATGAAGGTGGCTTTCTTCTGGAAAGGGAATTCTGTTTTCAGCCAGCTTTTGTGCTAAGGAATTGTAATTAACCCAGAGGACAGGATAAGAAACAGGTGGGGTGGGAATTAGGAGATATGCTTAGCCAGGGAGCAGTTGCTTACCTATATGGCGAAAATGATCTTTTGGCTAAGATGGGACCATTTTCCCATGGAACTCAGTTGGTTTCTAATTGATTGCATGGAAAGGCCACTCAGATGTCTGGAAATCAATGCTCATACATTTTTATGCTTTTAACTATTGAAGAGATCCCAATTTCAAACTAAATATTTAATCTCCTCTATTTCCCATTCTCATGCTAATCAGTTACCTTGGATTCTGTTCTGGCACGAATATATGAGTTCTGAATAGCAGAACAATGCAGGTGCCCAATAACCATTAGGAAACACTAACCCAGAGCACAGTGACATCTCCTGAAGCAATTTACACATTTCAATCCCTGGGAGGGCACTGTGTGTGTTATCCTGCTTTTGCCCCATCATGATTTCAGTTACATGATCTCCTGCTAAAGTACAGCAGATTTCACTTTGATGTCCAATGTGTTCTGTAGTTTTATGAATGGCTGTATCCAGTGTCTTATGAATAATGCCATCATGAAATCCATCCAGAGTTACTGAGCAGATTGATCTATATTCTAGTGTTTCTGAAGCTTATTGGAGGAACACTAACTCTCTCAGGGCTGCCTTGTATTTGACATTGTTTATGCTGGGGAAACTCCTTGGAGACAAGGAGCGAATTCCTCTGGGATCTTGTGGTCAGATCAATTTGTAGAGCTGTTTCCATGTTTTCTGATGCAATCGAGTGTAACAATGTTGTATCCCAGTAAACATGGAAATGGAGCAAGGAAAACATTTCTCAATCGACTTCCTAAAAATACAGCTCTGGATGGGGAGGGGCTCCGGTTTTATTCCAGGAGCTCATTCAAGCCCTCATCAGTTTCCACAGTGTCTCAGATTTTACTTAGTCTTATATTTCATGTACTTATAGATTGGGAAACAGAGTGTTACATGGGCCAAATGCCCATGAGCGTGACATGCTAGAACCACTGTTCATCCAAATGTACATATTCATGGGTGGAGAGTTGCCAGGCCTGGCTGGAAGCAAATGCAGTGTTTGGCAAAGTGGGCAGATCATCAGGGGGATCCTGGGAGGAGCTGTCTTGAATTGCCTTCTCTGACTTGGGGTTTGAATATTGTCATGCTTCCTTCTGTAGGAGGGGAGGGGAATAAAAAGGATGTCTTTATTGTGTTAAATTGATGTATGTGATGTGTTTTGTCTGGGGTTTTGCTTAGTTTAAGTTATCTTCCCCTCATTGCTCAGTGACTACTGTTGAGATGGAACCTGATGAACATAAGAGTTGTTAGTGTGTTCCTGGAGAGGAAGATCTAAATTTACCATCATGCAGATGAGGAGCAGCAGTTAGATGGGGATTGTAAAAGTCATTCATGCTGTTCCTATGCCTTTGTCCATCATGTCACAGGGCATCATATTTAAAGACATTCGTGCTTAAGACCCTGTTTCTCAAGGAGTTCACAAAATGACATTGAGGAGCCTGGCCATCTTGTGGGCAAAAATACCTGCTCTGAGTGAGCATCTGTGAGAGCAGTTCATGCGCAGGATGTAGACAAGGCATGGAACAATTGTGTGCATGTGCGTTTGTGCATGCCTTTTACACACACAACTTCCAGAAATCAGGTCCTGAATCTTTGCATGGCTTTATCTTTCCTCTATCCAAATGTGAAAAGAGTGGTGTTAAACTGCTGTAAGAGAACCGTTTATAATCATTGGCACTCTGTTGCTTTTATGTCTGTATTGCACTTTGTCCTCTGTGAATATTCCCCAAGTGACTTCAGGGACTAATTTATTCCAGCAACTGTTGCAGTGAGACACTGTGAAGAATTGTCCATGCCAGTGGAGATGGACTCAGTTAGATGTATGGCAGCAAGGAGTATAACTGTGTTAGTGGAAGGTGTATAGAGCTTTGTTTCCACTGGAGTTGTGCCTCAGCTTGCCCTTCAGCAGACACCTCACCACGCAGAAGTGCGGATTCAAGCACACATAGGACCTCCTTGCTCAGAGCTAGGTCCAAGGTCTCAGCCACAGCACAGTGCTCTTGACCTCATCAGATTTCAGCACAGCATTTGCATTTGTTTTCTGATTCCACTGCTTTCGTTTCTGTTTTCAGGACACTTGAAAGAACATCTCCCAATGGCAAAGATAAGAGCCCACGTCCTGCATCCTGCGGCTGTGCATTCTCAGCCACTAGAGTCACTGCAGCCCCTTTCCGGAGGGAGGCGATTTGGACACCGCCATCTGACTGATGCGGCTGATCCAGCTTTACCCGAGGTAATTATGTGAAGTGACATTCAAATCTGAGCGGTTTTCCTAGACGCAGAGATTATTACATTATGAAGAAAGTACACGAGCTACTTTCCTCCCCACATGTCTTTAGTACAGTCTAAAAATAGCCTTAAGCATTTGAAAATGTGCCTTAATCTTTTGACAGGGAAGTGGATGAGGTCACAAGACTGGGAAAGGACTTGTTTGCTGTCAGGAGGATGGTGAGCTTGACACGTCAAATATTGCTGAACGCTGCTGTGGGGAGAGAAAGGTAGGAGATGGGGCCCAGTGTGCCCTTCTTTTCAGGTGTTTTTTAATGCAACTTTGGTGCATGTGAAATGCTGCGTGTTAAAAACCCCATTGTTAATATAAAGAGGGCCGGATGTGATGTTTCAGCTGTTCTGTTTTTGGTATAGTAAGCTGCAAAAAGCCTATCAAGAAAAGACAAAACGGTATGTTCAAGCACAACAGCCAAATGTAGACATGACCAGAGTACAGTTCTGCTCTATTCCTTGTGACCGCCGCTTGTTTGCATTACAAGTAATTTGGGATTTCTCCTTCCACATGGGTAGCCTGCTCCAGATCAAGTTCATTCTCTGGTTTTGGGAAATGTGTTTTCTTTGTTGCCATTTAACAGTATCCCGGATCTTGGACCTCCCTTGTTAGTAGAGAAATGCTGAGGGTATGTAGCCGGCGGTTGCATGGGATAAGTGTTCTCTGACTTCTCATTTCCTGCTGTTACATATTGGACCCAGGCTATCACAGTCAGTCATGCATGAAACACCTCTACAAACTTGCAGCCCAATAGGAGCAGTTGTATTACAGGTCTATTATTTGCATAATTGGGTGCTAACAAAAATAAAGCTAACAAATTGCTGATAATTGCAAAATGTCAGCTCTATTGGGAGAGGTCAGAGGTGGAATAGAAGGGTGAAGTCTCCAGGTGTGTTGAGGTCAAAAGCGACTTGTTACTGAGGGGAAACTTGTTAAGTGTAATAGTTATCAGAAGAAACCCACCTGAATAATGTTAAATTCAACAAAATCTGAAGTAACGTGCTCCTGCAGTACTCCAGGAGAGAGGGACCATTACCAACATGAGTAATTGGTTCTTCACATGTTACTTATAGGGGGGCTGAAAAGGGACACTAAAGAGAACTGTGAACACTTGTATAGCAAGTGGTACAAAACAACTGCACAGGAGGACGTCACCCAAAACATGTTATAAAGCAGAATGGAGGTCCCAAAATCATTTTAGTGCTGGAATAAATTGCAAGTGGTTTCCCAGGAAACTCCACATGGCACTCCAGATGGCTGGGAAGAGTTGGCTGAAGTGAGACTTGAGAACGTGAGGGTCAGAAGGGAATGAACTTGCATTGATGCTTTGGAGTGATCCCAAGGCTCTTGCATTTAGCTGGCTTCTTCCTAGCAAAGCTGCAGAGTTCCCTGGGATTTTTAGGAAAATGAAGAATTATGAACAGCCTGAGGAAATGCAGTTCTTTTTAAAATGGCCTCAGTTTTAACTACCATGCTGTATTGCTTCAAATCCTCTCAAGAACTTCCTTATGTAAGTGAAAAACTGCCTCACAAATTGCCAGCGTGGTTTAAATCAACTTCAGTGCAGTAAAAGGTATATGTGCTCCCTCAGCCCGGGGAGTTGGAGCTATCAATAACAGCATGTCAGATAAACTCTGAGGGCAAAGAGAGGACTTTGCTGGGACATGACTTCTTTCATTCTCTCGGGGATTCCCTTTCTCTTCTGTCTTCACTTGCTTTCATATCTTTAACCATACAGCAGCCAAGGCAGGAGAGGAACTGTCTGACAAAGGTTTCATTGACAAGAGTGTATGATTTTTTGCTAGAAAGCACTTCCTTCTCTACTGAAGGCTTTGAAGTGTTGTCTTTGTTCTTTCAGGCTTGTTATTTTTTTCCCCTCTTTAAAAATGATAGACAAAATACTTGAAAGTCATCTTTTAGTACAGGCAGGGTAACAGGAGCAGCAACAGAAACCCATCATTTAAAAAGGTATCATCATGCTAAAATGATGGATTTGAAATATCATTTCTAATCCTTGCTAAGAAAACACTGCCTTAAATAATTGGGAACTGCTGGTTGAATTAAAAACATGTGTAATTTACTCTTCAAGTTGTCTTCTTCCTCCATTGACTATGTCAGTGTGCCCTGTCTCTGCTGACTCTGATCTTTGTACCTCTTTCATGTGGCTTGGGTTGGCTATCTGCGGAATGGATTAATGGAGATGAGCTCCTTTGTAACGTACATTGAGTCACCATCCGAAGGTGCCATTGTAAGGCAAGGGATTATCGATGTAGTTTGCTTTTTAGTGTTTGAACAGTGTGATAGATGTTGGGTCTCTAAAATCTGATATCCTTGTTGGCTCAGTAGCACCAGGTAACCTCTTTCACATCCATGCCAACCAACATCCTAGATCCTACCTCCTGAGACCTAAAACTTAGATCCTGGCACTGCAAGCATGCAGCGCTCTCATTGCAGTTCAGCTGGTAACTGCACACTCCCTTTGTGTGCAGACCCAATTCTCCATTGCTGAGCAAATGGAAATTTCACTATTGACTTAATTGGTAGTAGAGTCAGATCTGTTTCAGATTCTTCAGGATCAGGTCCTTAAAGTTACAAGCGAGGAGAAAGCCATGTGATAATACTGCCAGCAATGAAGTTACTGTTCTAATAATTTCAGTTCAGTCAGACCACAGAGATCAGCAAACCACCAGAGACTACTTCCTGTGGTTTGACACTGTAATCCTGTAGTGAAACATGACTGTGTTAACCTCTTCTTTCTTTTCCTCTTGCTTAACTCACTTTCTTAAAGTGTTAAAAATCCATGATCTCCAGGTTGTTATTATCCATCAAAAAGGGCTTCCCTGGCATGGGTTGGGGAGAGAAAGTTTCTTGGCACATAAGGATGTGGGTGATTGCAGCGGTGCAATTCCTTTTGGTGCTTCCAGACTTAGCATCCAGATGAAAAGCTATTTGATATACTAAACTGTGCCTGTATCCAAAGCACAGCAAAGCTCCTACTAGATGAGATAATGGGGCTTTTTATTCCCCCACCCCTGTGTATTTCTGCAGGAGTGCTTGACTCTGTGTTTTCCCCTTTAAACATGGCAGTCAAGAGAAAACTGGACTGGAAAGATGAGTGGAGTAGCAGCAAGATAAGGCCTGTGTTAAGGACCCTCTGAGCCACAGTGAAACCTGCCCTGGCCATTCACACTAACTTGCTGCCTGAGGGTCCTTTCTCTTAACCTGCAGAGGCTGAGTTGATAAACCTTTAAAGTGATTAGGATAATTCAGGGAAATTGTCACTATAACCCCATAAACTGCCCTTGTGTTAATGCCTTCAAATCCAGACAGGCTAACTGTGCCTCTTCAGCCATCCATGTGCACAGATGTACCCCCCATCTCCTGTGCGTAACAACGGAGCTTGGTGGAATGTAATAAAACTGTGGGGTTTCAACAAAGGTTTGGACAGAATTTCCTAAATATTTTATAAAAATAATAGTAAAAAGGAGTATTTTTAGTGGTGGCTGTTAGTGTTGGGAAGTCCATCCCATTTCTGCTGAGCTGAGTTTTCCTTAGCTTTCATAACTGGGATGGTTTAGAGGTCAGTCTTTATGATCAGTAAGCGATCACAGTTCCTGGGATTTACAGGAGGGAAAGATAATTTCTTGCCCCTTGTCCCTCCTGCTGCTCCTCCAGGATTGCAGTAGCAGTGTCCTAGAGGAAATAAACCCCAATAAACCAGCCTAAACAGTGGGTTTTTTCAAATCCCCATTCTTAGCATAAGCAACGCTCAGCTGGAAGCCCAATAAACCCTTTGAACCGGTAATTTGCGCCCATTCTTTTAAAGCCTTTTCCCATTTAAAATATTAGTATAAAAGGGGGATTTGAGGAATCGGGATCGCCAAAGCAAACATTTGACACACTGTTATATTAGATTTATATAATATAAAGCTTAGGCACATGAACCCATGTGGCTGCTGCTGTTCTGCAAATCAGTGCTTACGTCTGCAGTAAGGCCAAGCTTCTCTGTGTGTGGATGTGCTGCTCTGAAACAGGAGGAGGATGGTACCACATCAGTGTGGCAGCAGACTGCAGAGAATCCTCCTATTTGAGGTTCTGCAGGAGACCAATTTGCGTCTTTCATCCTGAAAACAGTAACACTGAGCCGCAGATAATGACATTTGGATGCTGTGGAAATTAACTGTGCTGAAATGTTACTTTGGGCTCTGTTTCTGAGAGGATATAGTGTGATACCACATTTCAGACCCAGATCTGCTACGTGTGTGTTTAACTTTATACCCCAGAGCATATAAAGCTAAATCCCTGTGTGTTTCTAGGGCTCAGCTCCTGGATCTTGTAAGCAGAGAGATGGATGTGAAAGTTCTCGTAGTAATAAGCAAGTAGTTTTGTGTGCAGAGGGTTTAATGAAAGCTACTTTTCAACATCTTTCCTTCTCTTTTCCTCCTTTTAATGTGTTTTCTGCTGCCATGGGGGTTGGGGAGGCTTCTCTTAGCACTTGGGAGGTGTCTCCGCTATCTAATTCCCTGTTTCATGAAATCTGTCAGAAACTTATCTTTACGGTCTTTGATAGGTTTGCTTGAAAATAGTGATTAAAAGCTATTTGGGACAGAATGGAATGGAGAAGAAATCCATACAGCTCTAGTACATAAACCTTGTTTCTTTAGGCATCCAGCTAATACATTTAACATGTCCAAGGTGAAAAGCAGCATGCTGGTCTGATGCTCTGTATTTGTCATCTCT
This sequence comes from Forpus xanthops, assembly GCA_032466535.1. NCBI lineage: Eukaryota > Metazoa > Chordata > Aves > Psittaciformes > Psittacidae > Forpus > Forpus xanthops. The sequence continues at coordinate 97,688 of JASSUY010007632.1, forward strand.
ATTTGCAAATCCAGCACTGTAGCTTTATGTTTCTGCTGGAAAGAAAAACAAACTGAAAACAATAGGAGAAACCACAGAGCCTTGCCTGGAGTTGAAGGATTTCTGCAGAGACAGGGCCGGGTCTGCTGTGGGGAATTAAGCAATTTCTTATGCACCAGTTATAAAAGGGGCAGCCCCAGTACTGGGCCTGGGGTTACATGGGAGCTAGGGGCTATCTCCTTGCGTTGCTTGGGAGAAAAGAGGTGAGCTTGGTTTAGTGTCTTCTTATCACTGCTGACTTCTCTGCATGTGTTCAGTCATGCACAAAACACATCTGACAGGCAAACACAGGTATTGAGGCTCTTTCATTGAGTTCACTTCGTGGTTTCCAGGCTCCCTACTCATACCTGAAGTAGAGCTCTTAATGCAGTCCTAGTAGAGAGTGAAGATGGGAAAGATCTAAATCTGTTTGTTCCTGAAGACAGTATTCAGAAAAAAGCCAGGAGTACCTGAGAGCAGAAAACACTGATGGTAAAATGTGGAATGGCTGCGGGTTTGTGACTCTTCAGAACAAGTATTAAATCCCTGAGTTTAATGAGTGGCACCAAAAAGCACTGTCTGGCTGCTGCACAGGGACTATGCCATGTCTTCCTCAGCAGTACACGTTTCCCTGGGATTAAAATAAGGGTCATACCTATGCATGTGAGATACTGTCACAAACCTCCTTGGAGCTACCATTTATCTCTTTCACCCATCCTGCCTCTTCTATGCCATGTGTTTAACACATCTCCATCTCCTTAGCAGTTGCTGCAAGCATGGAGGAGTCAAATGGAAACTGGATTCACAAGTCTATCACTGTTTTCCCTTTGCTCGTGGCATAAATCAAAAGGGAAAAAACCCTCTGTTAGCACAGAGCTCAGGTTTGTTTATTTTTTTGCCAGCTGCAACATGCTACCCTCTTAGGGGATCACGTCAAACCAGCCATGGTTTAGGTTGGAGTGACACGGCAAACCCAAACTGCAGGCCTGGCCCCTCGCGATGAATTACAACCTTGTCAGGAACCTATTATGTATATACATATATACATACATCTATATATTTTTTTTAAATTAAGGTAGGGTTTTTATCAAATCAAATACCTGCACACTAAATTATATTGCTGGTGCCAGCCTGACTCTCCGTCTCTCTCCCCTGCTCTCTTTTCCTCGCATTATGATACAGGGGGGTTTGTTCCATGGAGAGTGCCTGATGAGGTCCCGTGCTGCTGAGGGAATGCTGTTTGACCTTCCACTGGGTTTGTTTCGAGTGTTTCCCACAACATGTCCCAGCGCTGTTGCCTTAATGATAAAAGTACTCAGAGTCCGAGAGTGGAGGCCTGGGGTGGTGGGGGAGAGGAAAGAAGGTGAATCAGTAACAGGGTACAGCCATCAAAGCTGTGTACTCATCTGTTTGCTGAAATTAGTTTGTTTTGTTTATTAATAGGGCTTGAAATGCCAAGGGGAAAGTTTAAGGTGAACTAAAATCTCTGGCAAGGAGTCTCCTTTTGTACTTGCTGAAATCAGTTGGGTGAGGGCTTTGCCCTTTTTATCCATCCTCCTCCCTCTGAGGAATAGATGCTATTGTTATTTTAGAGGAGGCCGTTAAGCAATTGAAAGCAGTAAAAGTTCACTGGAGGTCTGTTTAATCATGGCCCAGCAGTTTCTGTAGTCACATCCATAAGCTACTTCAAAATAGTGCACACAATAACTTAAGACATACTGTAAGAAGCTGTCAACAAACCATCTTTTCCATGTTGGCAGTAATGGTTATGAACAAACAGCATCTTTTATGCAGAGCTCTGCATGCAGCCAATAGATACTTCTTCTGTAATCGACAGGGGAAGTTACACACAGGAAAACATTGAGCATCTTTAAATGGTACATAGCTTCCCTGTGCCTCATAGTTTGATCATGTAGAGTATCCTCATGAGGGGAAAAACCTGTACCTGGTTTCTGGCATAAAATCCTTCTTGTGTGCTTCCGAGGAGCATTATGGTTTGGTTTTTATAGACTAAAATTGAGAGCACACTTGGGGAGGTTGGGTAGAAAAGTATTCCTCAAAGGGACCTTCACAAGCCGTGACCATTTCTGTTCAGAGAACATAATGAAAAACTCTTACTAATCCTATATCATGCGTGTCTGGACATTGAGCTCGTGTGCAAGCTGAAAGAGGCTCGTGCTTGCAGGATCGATTGCAAAGCTAATGCAGGGTGATAGGATACGCTGGCGCTTGAGCACAGAGCGCTGCTGTAACCCCAGTCTGTGTTCAGGCTGCCCTGCACTCAAGTGTTTGTTACACAAGATGAGATGATGAAGGAATGCTTTGGAGGAAAGACCATTGGAAAAAGTGCCTATGCTGATGGATGCGTGGAGGTAAAGAAGGGAGAAGGATCTCAGAACAGAGCAGAAGGGGTCTGATGTTCTCTCTTTCCAGCTCAGGAAGGGACCTTGGATTTTCATTATTTAAAAGCTGCAGAGGAAATCCATGATGTTTCTTAAGGCTTCAGGTTGTCAGTGATGAAATAAGTTAGTTAAGATAAAAGGAAAACAGTTGTGAGATGAGGAGAGAGATCCCAACAGAAGAGACTGAATGTGTTAAGATACTCTGTACATAGCTGGAGGGGGGAATCCATTTCAAACAGCAAGAGCTGCAACATGGCAGAGGTGTCAAAGGCATAGAGGTCCATTTCTGATGGTTTGGGCACTTTCATTCAGCACTGAACCCCAGTCTCTTGCTCCAGCTGTGACCAGCTCTGCCTTCTGAGCATTGATCTCAGCACCAGACTCAATCACTTTGGTTCAGGATTTTACCATCTGAAGAGGAGCTGGTGAGGTCAAGAGTCAAGCACCAATTCAGGCTGAGATTTAATATGTCAGGGAATCTTAAGGCAACTAAATCTAGCAGGATTATGATGTTTCTATAGGTCTTGTCTGATTACTGGGGACAGTAATCATCCATCCATAAAGAATATGTTAAGAAACATATTCCTTAACATTTGAGGTCAACACAATCTCCCCAGTAAGTACATATCCTTTGGGATGGGGCCACCTCCTAGCCGCACTGCCTGTAAAGGACACATGGAATAGGTCCTGCCTATCCCCTCTGTTGCTTTATTGTACTCAGGGCTCTGAAGGGGGTGGAAATCAGTCACTGCAGGAAATAGCTCAGAGAGAAAATGTTGCATGTGTGTAGTCACTTAATTACATTAGAGCCTTATTAAATAAAGGTACAGGAGAGCACAAAGGTGGCCTGCTTCTATTTTTGATGCAGATATTATGTAAATTTATGTACCTGATTATGCCAGTCTTGTGAACCCCTCAGGTTTCTGAACAGTTTCCAAGCCATCCCCTTTACTCGGTGGGGAATACTTTGTCGTTTTGTTCTGGGTTTGAAGGGAGGCCTCCTAGACCTCCAGTGTGTGTCTGTGTATGCAGATGTGTGTGCTGCCTTGCTTTCCAGCAAGCCATGGACTGAATCTGGCGCTGTCTTTTCTGGCTGGTTGAAGGAAAGTGTGCTTCTGAGGTGAAAAAATTTGCCTTTTAAATTTCTATGTAGCTTATACCAAGATTATAATTCATATCCAGGGCTGAATACCAAATGACCCTGTTATTCATTTCCACAAATATTCTGAAAGGCGAAGAGCGAGGCAAGGGAAAATACTGGCCTAAATCCAATGCTGTTAGAACCCAAAATCAATGGCATTTATATGAAGGTTGGATTTGGCCTCCTCCATCTTTCATTTAAAGCTATAGATTAACAGAATATAAATATTGCATGATGCCCCAGAGCTGCACCAGCAAATCTGCTCAAAGACTCATCTTTCCCTATTGAGCAAGGCAAATATTGTAAAATGAAGGCTCTGTAACAAAGTCCCCATCTCCTGGAAAATCTCTTAGTGGCTGTGCTTGATCTTGTATGTTATGAGGTACTTGTGAAGACTAAAACTTGGAGGATGAGCTCTCCAGACGTGAAAAAGAAGCTCTTCTTTGGCAGTAACAGAACAATCCACAGTGGCTATTTACATGGTACATCATTAGTAAAAGATTTCATCAGTCTTAATCCTTCTGGTTCCATGCTGGCAGACCCATGTGTTATCCCAGGAATTTTCCAGAACAAAGAAAGAAAAGGAAATGTGAACCTTATTGTCAGGGTGATAAACCCACTGGAAAATGTGCTAAATCAAAGGTCTTGCAGTCCAACAAGATTTACTTTGCCATCTGCTGTGAATTATGGTTTATTTCCACTCTGATCAATGGGGTGGACACTACTGTGGGAACAACCCAAGAGGTTTTAATCTTTATATGTGACGTCAAGAGTGCTGCATGTTTGTGCTGGTTCAGATGGTAATGGGGATTCTTGTTGAAATGCTGAGCAATGGGATATGTCCTTGCAAAACCCATCCCACCATCAGTGTTCTTCCATGCCCGGAGCACTGACCAGTGACACTCTAAATCACGAATCCCAAGGAGATCATCCAGCATAATAGTGGCAAAGCGTATGTTTAACTTCCATTTGGGAATCATTGCTCTCTGGGATTGAAAGTTTGAGATAAAACATACGGGTTTCAGCTGTGTCTCCAGGGATGCAAAGTTAGAGTGCTATAGAATACATACTGTGTATAAAGCGTGGTTGTTACTTCTCCATTAGCACTGCCAGCGCTGGAGCTGGCTGTTAGCGTGTCATTCTCCTGGCACATCATTAATAAACAGGTAATTTCATACCTGATTTCCACAGAGTGTCATGCTGAAAACCACCTGGGTTTCGGTTTTCATCGGCATTTACAGTGAAAAATAAAGAAAGGAAGATGTAGGCTGAGAAGTGCTGGTTCTATGTGGACTGAGGCTGGTCTGATTGAGTAATGGATCCATCAGGTTTGAGTGAGCACACACACTGAAAGGAGAAAACATGCAACAGGAACCTGTGAGGCTCCATACGCCTGGTTGTTGTGGAGGAGATCCCATGCTTTAGCTTCACAGTTGGGAATCTCTTAGTAAACAGGGATCTTGTCCACTCTGTTGCTTCAATAGCGTATGCATTGATCATGTATTATATCTTATCCCGTGGATATGGAGAGCAGTTTACTCCCTTTTGTAGCAGCGTATCATGTATTTGAAGACCTGACGTATGTTCCTCCTGTTTTTATTTAGTTCGGCTGAATCATTCCGGTTCCTTCCACTTTCCCATGTGTCATTCCACAAAACTCCCGACCTGTGCTCACTAATCGCAATGAATTTTGTCATTGATCCTTTTCCAGAAGTGCTTACAGGAGTCTGCATTTGCCAGCAGGTGTCACCATACGAGAACAATAACACCAAGCTCTGGAGTGCAACTGTCCTGCAGGAAATGCATTTGCTTATCTCTCCCGCTAGCTCTGATCCTGCATCCCATTGAAACTCATTTAGTCCAGAATGACCTGGCACTATCTTAGAAAAGAGGTATGTCCTGAAAGCAGGAGATCCCCAACCAAGGGAAAACCCACCAGGTTTGGAAATGGAGCTTGTCGAAGTTATCAGGCATTTTGCAGTGCTTGCTGGCTGGTGATGCATCAGGCTTTTGAATGGCATAGGTCTCCAGGTCTAGGTGTCCCATAGATGCACACTTCTTGAGGTATAAACAGCTTTCCTCCACAGCCTATCTCTGGCTCCAAAGCACTGATTAGAAGTACCTTGGTCTGTGTTTAGCAGGCAGGAGCCTCTTCAGGTACAAGAATTTGCACTGCATCTAAGGAACACTTGTATTTGTGTTCTGCCCTCTTAACTCTATTTTATTGCATGCATACGCATGACATAAGTGAGTTTCTCCCTGTTTTCTGTCTCTTCCTCTCTTGTTCGTCCTTAGCTTGCTGAGGGATTTCAGAGTCGAGCCTCTTCCAGCACCCCCAGTTTGCACAAGCCGGTGTGAACAAGTGTCCATTCAGGTGGTGTGTTCTGATTGACAGGAGATGAGAGGCTTCAACAGAACCTGCGTTTTCTCCCAAAGGTTCTTCGTGATTTTCTGCTGTGGGAACAGGGCAGTGATAGACATCTGTAACTCTGCAGAGATGCATAGGGATGGTTGAGTTGGTCCTTTTTGTGCAAGGATGGGTGTCTGCAGTACAACCTGCATCGCATGGACTGGAACAGCCTGTTGGAAGGGTTTGATTTTTCTCTTCTTGGTTAAACCAGCAACCGCTGCAGAAATCCTGGAACTAAAACTTGCTGCAAACAGAAGGATTAGTATTTAGCTCTTTATCTAAATACACTCCATTCCCCCATCTCCCCTCCCCAAAATAAAATAGGGTTGTTTGAAATTTCCAGGGAAGCTTAAGGCCTAAAGCATTGGGTGAGATGTAAATTCCTTAAAATATTTATCCATCCATAAGTGGCTACATATTTGACATTATTATAGGGTTTCTCAGTGTTCCATTTTATTAAAAAATATTTATTTGGTTTCTAAGATTACTGCTTCTCTTACCACAGAAAATTCAATTACTGAAAACTGCAGCTATCAAATTGGTTGAAAATAAATAGCCTTTTATCCAAACCTGGCATAGGCTGGTTTACTTTTAATACGTAGCCATAAAAAAAGAAGCTCTTTCCACAGAGAGCTGGTTGGTTACAGAGCAAGAAGCCAAGGAATACTTTGCATCATCAGATTTTATTTAAAATAAGGTAGGGAGAGGGGTACAAAAGAAGTCGTTATGAGACTTAATTAGATGTTCCTTTTGCTCTTTTGTTTTAACAAGTGATAGAGCATCTCTCAAGGCTTTTCTTCTGTTGGGATAAATAAGCCTTTTTTTCTTGTTCACATCGATGAAAAGATATGTAGATAGAGTCCTAAGTGCTTTGATGTCTCCTAAATTTAAGGTTTTAAATCAGGGATTATGTTTGCAAATGGCAAATAATAGAAATTAGTGCTGAAAGAACTGATTCATGTAGTTTTATTCGTTGTTTTGTGTCTTCAGTGATGTAAATTCCATCACATCTCAAGACAGTGTGCTGCAGAGATTTATTAATGAAGGATATACTTGACTGTAGGTAAAGGCTTTAACATCCTTTATGATGTACAGGAGATGGAGTACATTTATGGTGGATGCCTGGTTCATACCTTCAACCACAATCATCTCTCTTCTAACAATGCTTTTGCAAAGAGGTAATAAAGCAGAAAGGAACAAATCTTGAAAGAATGACTCTCATTTCCAGCTCTTTCCAAATGACCTGGGCCAAGACTCCCCTTCCTCTAATTTGTTAACTAACCATGTTGCTTTTTGAGTCTGTTTGCTTGCCTGTAAAGTCCCTTCTGCACCGTGTCTGAAGACACCATGTCTTTCAGCTGAGGTCCAGTCGGCATCAAAGGCTGGAATGTGAAACATCCCTGTCCTGTCATATGCCAGGAGTCCATCGTTAACAGGTCCTGTTAGCAAGCTGGCAGGCTGCGAGCCCCTGCCTCGCATGGATCAAGGATGCTTGCTGAGAGACAGCCCCACAGCCCCTGGATAGGGAACAATGTGCTCCAGGCAGGCACCCTGCTCAGAGCTCACCACAGAGCTGTCTGTCCCAGCACCAGGATGAAAGCTGGGAGATCAAAGCTCAGACGAAAGCAAAGGAAGATAATGCAGTGGGCGCGTGCTCTTTCCAAAAAATGCTGCTTTTAAAGGAAGGCTGCCTTTTTGGCAATAGAATGAATGCCCGTTGCTTAAAGGGGAGTTAAAGAGATGGGGAGATTTTTCTAAGAGAAACAGAAGCATGTCAGTGTTAAAGATCTCAGGTTTTATTGCTTTGGAAGGACATTTGGATTCCCTAGGAGATCTGTGGGAAAATTCATCAACTGCTGAGATGGGTAAAACTATTCCTGTATCTCCCACTGGGCACAGGGAGAGAATCACAGTTATAACCATTTCCTTGAAAACTGGAAGCACTTTGTAGTTCCTATTTACCCAGTTCTCGTACTTTGAAAATGCAGGGGAAGAGGATTACCTGTAGGTCTCAGCTAGAGTACACGGGGCAGGACAACAACCCAGCCCTCTTCCATGCTTATCCCCTTTAGGTGGCACATTTCATTTCCCCATCCCTCAGTCTTTCCAGCTTCTCAATAGAGATAATGCAAAGGGTTATGTTGCAAAGTTTAGTAAAATTAAATAATGCTTGGAGAGGGCTCTAAGAAGATTTTGTGAGGAAAGGACTCACTTGGGTTTGAAGAATAGCTGGCTGCTTTTCCATCTCTGTGGCTTTGCAGGTCTGTACACACACGTCCCATTGTACACAAAAGCCGCTTATTTTTTTAAGCCAGTTGGTGAGTGTATTGTATGACATCGAGTCATCCAAAGAGATTGCTTCAGCCAAAATGGCAAGGAAGGAAAGAGGCTGAGAACCTACACTTTAATCTCTTTTCTGATGTGATTTCCCAATTGCATCGAGAGGCGAAGCCTCCCTGAGGTTAAAGTCTGATTGTGTGGAAGATAATGCACACCAGCGGTTATGGCACACTGGGCTTGCCAGGAGACCTTTCCCCAGCTTCCCTGGAGGTGAACCAGCTCCTATTGTTTCCTGCCCAGCCTGCTAGCTACAATGCTGTTGAAATGTAGTTTATGGATGAAATGTAGGTTAGGTATCTGTAATGGATCCTGCACTCAAAGCCAATAGAGCAGTAGCTTAGCCATCACTTGTCAGCCCATAAAATCTGTGGTTACCTTTCTTCTCCTTTTTTTTTCCTTTTCCTTATTTTCCTTCTTTCCTCCTTCTTAATGTCTCCTGAAAAGCAGTAAAGCGCAGCAGAGCCTGCTGTAGTCAGGTAACTTATCACTCGCAGCAAAAAGCTCTCTGGAAGTGTGTTCAGAGCACTTGGGTATTTATATCTATTTTGAATATCTGCTTCTAGATAACGTTGCTTTGCTCGTTTTGAAAACTCTGCCTTGAATAAAGAGCTTCTTTGGAAGCTTTTTAAGTGTGACTTGGTCCTGCCTTGGTCGCTGATACCCTTCAGGTTACAGTATTCATTGCGATGCGTACAACCAACACATTGACTCCAGCCCCTCTTTATATTCTCACTAAATCAAGGTAAAACTTTTTAAAGCCCAATTCATATTCAGAAATTTCCCTGTGGGTGTGAAGTGATTTGACAGAGGCAGAGCTCACACTGAGAGCCCTCCAGCCCTGCGGCTTCGAGCAGAGAAGGGAAAAATACAGCCTGGGGTGGGGACAGGAGTTAGAAATAGTTTAGAGGACCCTTTGGTGGTGGATGCTGGGCTTCAGTTCACGTCAGAAGAGGCCCAGCTATCGCACGGCACTCGTCACAGATTTATGGCTCTCTTATTTTGTTCATGCTTATGGATCTCTTGCTGAACATAACCCTTCTTGATTGTGTTTTTTTAGCTGATCAAAGACTGTTAACGTTATAAATATCCCTGTGATGTATTGAGGTTTTCCTAAGTAGATGCATTGGTGGCACAGTTGTCAGGGTACTCATGAAGTAATTTATTTTCCATGTATTAACAAGCTTCTGATACATATTATTAGTTTTTTATATTTTATATGCCTATAAAATACGTATTTTATATAATGAACAATCTGTGCTTTAAAATAACCAGCTGATGAATTTGCATGCTGAGGATGACCACACAGAATGAAGCCATTTGATGTAATCAATATTGCCTGAAATGCAGGTGTAGAAGATTTGGGCTTATGCATAAATAAAGCCCAGCAAGCTTTTGATCTCATGAACATCACAATATTACAACCAGCACTTTGCTGTTCCTTCCTCTTGAACTGTTTTTGAAGTTACTATCTTAATGCCAGTGAAGGCTGCAAGTGGTCATGGATGGGCATCTCATCTTTGTCTCCACTGAAGTTGCCTCGGTGGGCTCAGATGTGTTCCCCTCCACGCACCATTCAGGCAGCAGCTTCCTTCCTGGGTCTGAAGGTGGAAGTGATTCGTGTCTGTTGGAGCAAATAGCTGATTTCAGACTGCTGCCATTAATTGCACTCTCTTTTGTAAATAGAGCTTAGAAAATGAAGGATTTACATTATTCCTACAGAACTCCATGTGCAATATTGTATTTCTGCATTCTTAGGCTGGGCAAAGCCCTGAGGTGTCTGAGCTGAAGCTTTGCCAAAAGCATCTAAATTACAAACTCAGTGTCTGCTTTTTGCCCGATTCCTGGAAGCGTCACCCTCTGAGGGCAATGCCAGTTTTCATTTTAGGACACATCTGAATTGGTTTAACGTTTAACTTAGCCACTGCTGGTAGAGAGATCTTAAAGTCTTGATAGTTAATTCAGCATTTGGATTTGAGCGTTGCCAAGGGTGGAGCAGGGCAGGAAGCTCTGTGTCTCTTTGGTGATTAATGAGGCACATTCCCATAAGGTCCCATAGCCTAGGGAGTTCTGCTACAAGATTCAGAGTTCCTTGTTGGGGAGATAAAACAAATGGAGAAGCTGGCACTTCCCAGAGCTTTTGGAGGGGTTATCCCACTCTTTGGCTCAGCAGTCCCCCAGGTGAACCTCCCTGCTCAGCTTCCCTGGGTGTACACACAACATGGAAAGCAACCAGCATTTAGAAACAAGTGCACCCACAGAGAAGATAGATGTGAAGGGAATAGAGATGGTGCCCAAACCACAGCGTGTACTACTTGATCAAGCTCCAGACCTCAAACATCCCTAATTTAAGTTATCCAGATACAGGTTTTTAGGTTTGCTCATTATAGAAATTAAAGACTAACTCTGGCGTTCAGATGCTGGTTGGAGTACGGGTAAAGACCAGAGCATTCAGAGAGATCTGGTCCAAAGGTGTTAATTTTAATCCATTTTTAGAAAGGCATGATTATTGCTGGCATGGCTGTCCTATTTGAAATGTTTTAATTACCAGAGAACAAACAGTTTTATACAGTTCCCATAGCAGCTGAGCTACGTGGTGGAAGCCAAATACTCTGGCCAGAGATAAGATTACTTTTTCTGTGAAAGCAGGAAAAGGTGAATGTACGGAGCACTTCATGAAGTGCTAAAATTATGGCGCAGTGTCCATTCTGTCAGTTGCTAGGAATTCATTGCAATTCCATCAGCAGATCTGTATTTTAGGTACCAATTTGGAGGGGCTGTTGCTGCTTTAAAGACCATGCAGATTATTTCACTTCAGTTCCAAGGCACATTATACCCGGCCAAGTCTAGTGTCATGTTACAGACCTGAAAATACAGAAACTCTGTTCTGTAGTTCCTTAGTATAGGATTGAGTCCCTTGTTTATTGATGATGATTTTCCTTTGTTTTACTGAAACAGCAGTGGGGATGAATGCATCGTGTCAGCTGGTTTCACAGGTTATGTTACTCCTTCGATGTTTGCCTCTTAGTGTGAAGTTAGACAAAGAGCTGTGTACCGTATGATGTAAGTGAATGGATAGATTGGAAAGGAGGAAATTGCTGTAACATCTAAGCTAGCTATTCAGAATTGGTATACTTTTCATATTGCTGAGTTTGGCAGTATTCTCAGGGCAGTTGAAAATGTTTATCCTCGTTTTCTGTCTTCAAAATAACAGGGCTCTTTTCAGTTTTATATTGAGTGTGATTAGGCCTTCAGGAAACCTCAGTCTTTTCTGTTAAGATGAGCCTATGATATTAATGTTGTCAGAATGAGAAGATGAATCGATTCAAGTGTCTAGAAGGATGGATAATACTTGGATTCCATTTTATCTTCTTCATTCTTCATAATGTTTTCTGTACAGCTTGGAGCACAGCATTTGAATCTTTTGTGGTAAGAAGCACAAGGAACATGGCTTGCTCAGAGCACAGATGGAGTTTCCAACCAACAGCAAGCAAGTTTTGAGTGCTGACTGACAGCTTATTGTATACAGAGACCAACCGCTGTAGAAGTGCTTAGGCCAATAGTATTGGTGGAGGTAGCCAACATTTCCGGTCCTTATCTGGACGTACAACAGTTGTGGAGAATGGAAGGGGAAAGCTTTCATGGGCATTTCAGTTGAACAGGATTTTCTTAAGATGTTTTCTGTGTTTCTGACAGGTTTGAATGGGCACCAGCCGTTATCTCAAAGCTGCAAGCATTGTAGAGAGCTAGGTCCAGACCTTTAAATGAAACAGGGAATATAGAACTGTGTATTAAACTCTAGTATTAATGTAAATGTTTCTCCAGGAATCTTACTGGCATTGCTTTAGAGGAATGAACCCCAAGGTGTGAATTTAAGGTGGGCTCTTGCTTTCCTGTCCAAAGAGAAACAAGAGGGAAACTAAAGAAATGTAGGGATTTAAGTATCCGGAATAGACACAGCAAATTTCTTTCTCTTCCAATGCAGACCAATGTACTTTTACGTCTGCTTCGAGAGTACATCACATTTCAGGAGTTTTCACGGAAGTTTTCCAGCCTGAAAGTACGGAGGGAGTATGTACATAGAGAAGGATGGAAAAGAGGTGATGAACTCCCTAATAAATCTGTCAGTAAGAAGGACCCCTGAAAATAATATGGTTCTTCACTTTCTCCAACTACCACATCTCATCTTTTAACAGTATAAATAGGTGGGTTTAAAACTAGATTTCTCAACTGAATATGTTAAATTTTCTGGCATAAGATACTGGCTTTTGACATGAGACTATAGGACCATTCCATTAGATTTACAGTCTTGAAGTCCATATTCCCTTGAAGATTAAACCTTCATTAAGTTCCCCCTTTTTTCCCTTTTATTTCCTGCCTCTTGCTCACATCACCCTATAACTTTCATAAGCACTCCTGGGTTTATTGCTTTAATAAAAACAGCTTTGGTGGAGGTTTAAGGGCACTTCAGATACTCTAAAAACCGTTTGGAAATTCACCCCTAAATCAGTAATTCAACCTTCCTTCCCTATCCCCTTGTCTCCCTCCATACATACATCTTCATTATGATGCATCTAGAAGAAGGTAGCCTGTAATTTAAACAATTACATCAAGGGTTTGATTTTCTCCTTCTCTCTTTTGCTTTTGCTCCACCATTGTTATGACTAGACAGAGGATCATACTGAGTGCATTAGCCAGGCAGTGACTCAGGACACCTACTGCTTGGAATGCCATTGCGCTCTGAAAGGAAAGGGATAAAACCGTCTATCCTCCAGCTCTGAACCCCACTACATAGTAATATTTCTGCCACAGAAATACTTTGCTGTCAGCTCCAGCAAGGCAGCATTGGATAGCTGCGGTAGTTTGTTGTCAAAATGAAAAATGGTTCAGTGCAAAAGGTCTCATTGCTGGGATGCTAACAATCAAGGAACACTAAGTCAAGCATTTGACAAGGAACTTTGGTCTTGCTGTTAAATACCACTTAATATTGTCTTGCCCGATAATCCCCGCTGTTTAACAACTCTGCAATCATGGCTCAGTGATGGCATTATGCCTTTTCTGAAGGGAAAAACTAGGCCATATGTCATGCATTTGCCTGCAAAAGAACATGTGTATCTTTTAACATCCAAGGAAAATATAGATGTTTCAAAAATAGAACAATTGCAAGCATATTGTAGTCTTGGTTTGTCTTTGGAGTTTGTGTCCAGAGTTTGAGTGTTGCATTTCCAGCTGAGGTTAGTTGTAGGTGAGAAGCTGATCAACCTCCAGTCCTGTCCTGTTGGAAGCCTGTGCATGCTGCATGCTACCTAGGAGCAAATAAATGCATCCCAGCCTGTATTCAATAGGATGTAAGTGGAAAGGTTTGCTGTTATCAACAGGTCTCCACAGTTTCTGCCTTAAAAAGAGCTCCCTCAAGGTATGTGTTGCATTTTCCAGTTAAGATTTGTTGCTTTCAGGCCATGACCTCCCATGCGTCCATTCTTTGACTGGTACTGAGTTCTTTCTGTCATTTTTGTCATTGCCTTTCAATGCTTGATCTCAAGTCATCCAGCCGCCTATGGAGTCTTTTCCCTATTTGGGTGAGTTCTATGTGCAAATAATAACCTTTGCTTATGTGGTTTTAGGCCTGTTTAATTCTGTACTTCTGCATTATGACTTGGGGAATGTCTGATGTGAAGAGATTCTTCCCAAAGGTATAGAAAGTGTTGTGGCAGAAGAAGAATTGATTATTGACCTGAAAGCCAATAGGACATTTCTTTGTATTAGTTTGGCTGCAAATCCTAGCTGGAGGTGGGAATAATGCTATTCACAATGGAGAAAAATAAATAAAATAATAAAATAAAAATAGCTCCAGACCATAGAAAAGTTCAATGTGCAAAACTAAGCATTGTTATTAAGCATTTATTTCCAGGAAGGAATTGTATAGCTAACAGACGGATTAAAGTCGGTAATTTGTAGTAGCCACACAGAAAACAGTGATAATGATGTTCAGGGAGTGAAGAGCTGGAATGGCAAGAAGCTAAAGCAGTTATGGAAGAGGTTGAAGGCAGCCTTTGGAGAAAAGAGACCTGAAACAGCTCAACCTCCCCTCAGTGATGCTTCTGGGACAGTTTCCTGGCTGAAGGGATTGAATCCAAAGCTGCACCAGGCACTTTTGCTAGGTTGCTTGCTGTTCCTCCATCATTGTCCTGGCAGGGCAGGCCTATAATGTGTAGCATTCTGTTTACATATAGACCCCAATGAACTAAATAGCCATGTAAAAAGGCAAGGAAATTCTGGATGAGATGGCTGATGGCAAATATTTTTCTATGCTTGATGTGTCAGCAGGGTTCTGGCAGGTGCCCTTAGAAAAATACAGCCCACATTTTTGTGCATTCAACACCCCCTTTGGGAGACACTGTTTCCTCAGACTGCCATTTGGGTTATGTTCAACACCTGAGGTGTTCAAAGGAAAACACAACTGTTTGATGGTCTGGAAGGTGACATTTTGATCTGGGGAAACCAGTGGAGGAACTAGCCAGTGGTTCCTAGCAGCCTTGGAAAAGGAAGGGGTTAGGCTACAAGCTAAACCAACAGTGGAAGTAAGTTCTGAAAATGGGAGAGCAATGTGCATGGTGGGGGGAGTGTACATCACAGCAAGTTGAAGCTGTGTTGTCCATGGCAAGTGAAGAAGGAATCAAAGCTCTCTGAGGTGCAGGGGAATCTGTGCCCAGCCTGACTGCTTGGGAATGGGAGACTTCAGGCTGCCCCTCTCTCTTGGTGTGAAAGCTGCCCATCATCCTGGCGTGGGAAGAAGTGCATTTATCCTGGTAAACTACTTTTGAAAGGCTTTATTTGGGGAGAAAATATGCAAAGAGCTCTTCAGATCTGTTAACTGTCACTCTAGAGAGCAGTCATTTTTTAAGTCACTAGTATAATGGGTAAGGTTAAGGTCTCATAATCCCCTTGGTCTTGTGAATTTACTCCCATGTATAGAAAATAATGGGGTGACTTCTGCTATTATTATTATTATTATGATGATGATGATGATGTGGAATTATTGCACCTCTCCTTTTAAAGTCATTGCCTATTGTCAGGAGTGGAGAAGAGCATGTGTAAACTCCCTCTCAATGGAAAATCTGGCTTATTGGATCCAGTTCTACCACAGTAAAACTCCTTTTAATCTGGACTTTTACCAAAGCCTGTGCTCGCAATAGATGAAAACAGGACTTATATAAAAAGAAAGCAAGTTAAAATAGTTTTCTCTTTGGAATTTGTCATGCTGGAGCATTAGATATCTGTGTTCTGGGAACAGGGTAAGCAGTGAATCACTGATGATTTTGCCATCAAAATAAGTAAATCATTGACTGAAGGAAGTGACAGAATTTGTGGTTTTATTGTAATCTCTCTGGAAAGTTGTTTTTTTTTTTCTCTTTTAGCTAAGTAGGTGAAAGTGTCATATTTGGAGTGAAGAGAAGGCTCATCTTTATCCAGCAGCTATTCCTCTGCGATGGGTACATAACAATCGGGGGGGGGGATTTTGTTTGTTTCGGTCTTTACAGTGATGCAATTCAACCCCATGGGCTCCACAGGGGCTGAGCTCTGTTTCAAGTATCCTCAGCTTTATGAGTAAGGCAGTGCTTTCCTCGTTCGGTAGCCCCGGAGGGATAGCTCTAAATGGGGCTGTAAATTTATTACCGAAACTCTGCAAGGAAATGATAGTCTGCCAGACTGAACAAAACAGCAGATACTGTGTCAGATATGTCATATCTTGTCAAACAGCAAGTACATGGCTGCTGGGATTGTGTTTCCCTTTGCTGTGGATATAAGCTTGTCCCAATTGTTAGGATGGATTCCTCGCCCGCTTTACATTCAAGGGATGAAATGGAAAAGGGAATTGTGTCAAGATTTCTCCTGCTAGAAGCTGCCTCTGTGTGTTGGAAGCATCTAGATTAAGTGACAAAAAGGGAGAATTGTCTCACCTGAGAAATGGGTTTGCTCAGTTTTGGTATTCTGGTATATGTGTGTGTGGGAAGCAGATGATGAGGAGAGATGGAAAGAATGCTTCACTTGAAACTGCAGGTAGAGGTGGAAATGCTGTTTATCAGCTGAATTTGGAGCTGGGCACTACTCAGTGCATGACCTGAAGGGTTTTCACATATCCGCACTCTTCAGCTGAAACTCCTTTGTGCCTGGGACCTGGGAGAGTGATGGTTTGGATGGGATGTAGCAGCTTTAACTACAGGTATTTCTGGTAAATCCGACAGGGCTGCCTGGCCTTTGTAGATCAGGATTCACCAGCTTTCCAATTACAGAGGAGCTGAAGCAGCAGGACAAGCAATACCACTGGTGTTTCTTGTCCTTTTTAGCTAATAATTCCCTAAATAGTCAGTTTCAAAAGACAGGGAAGCCAAAAAAGCTCCATAAACTGAAAGCTAAAGCTCCAAAATTACCTGTATGCCTACAGCTTACCTCAAAGTGCTAATCACTGAAGAGCCCTGCATTGAGAAGTAAGCCTGTTATTAAAAAGGCACAGTGGTGTTCTAGGGAGGCATAAATAAGCATTGCCATTTTCCCCATTTCTTCTCTGGAATGGGTGGTATATTAGCAGATCCAGGTTTATTAATGGAGCATAGTTACAAGCCAGTTGAAATGTCTCACGCTGGATTAAAAAATGAGGTTTCCAGGATCACTCTGGATTTAAGCCAAAAGCTTTGCCTTTTGGGTCGTCAAGTCAAAGGCATTTATAAGCTCTTCTTGTTTCCTTCTCATTTGTATCATTAGCCATGGAAACTGATGTTACTTGAGGATGGCAGCCCAGTGGCCAGCCAGGACGTAGTGGAGCTTTGTCCTCAATTCTGCTCCATCAGCCTCTAATCTGATAGCTCTTACTCTTGAGGAATGCTCTGCAAAATTCTTGTGGTATAAGGGTAAGACTGCAGAACAGTAAATCAGAGATCTGGGCTCCTGTGCTTAATTCTTTCATCTCCAGCTATTCTATTCGCTCATTTTTCCTCCAAAGAAACAGTAAAATACTTCATCCTGTAACCCGTCAATAAGAGCAAATCAATTTCTAGGCCATTCCAAAAGCTTCTTTCTCCGGGCAGCTGACTGTACTTCTTTCCCATCTGGCCTGCTGACTTCAGAAAAAACATTCAGCTCATTTTTAGTCCTCGGTTTTCCAGCTGAAAGTGATTGGATCGTTCTCAAAAATGATAGGAAACCCCAAAAGTTAGCTGGAATCACAGTCACAGCACTGTGGTCGGAAAGGAACAACTTTCTCCCATCTTCTTTTTAAAGCTACAGCATCTCTAATGGTTGCTATACCCAGAATAGCTGTTTTCAACCAGATATTCAGGACTAGATATAAGTTGAAGCACACTGGCTTGGACCCACTGAAGTTATGGGAGATTGTGAGCACTTCGAGTCACCCAAATCACTCTGCACCTTGGGGTTTTCCTTTACTTCACCAACAAATATAAACCTTATTATCCTGAGCTGCTTCCTGAACTGGCTCCTTTCCAGAGCTTTTCCTTGCCAAAATATTTGGCTGACTGTGGGGACGTTGTCCATATTTTAACTTCCTGAATTGAAGTTAATGGGACCCACCTGGTCTGGTTTGGAGATGAGTCAGCAGAAGAGTCCAGCACATTTAGAAAGAGTCCTTGAAAGTCATGTCTAATAGGGACCAGGAGCCGGGGAGGACAGGAAGCCAGGATTTACGTCACTGA
Source organism: Forpus xanthops (assembly GCA_032466535.1). Lineage (NCBI taxonomy): Eukaryota > Metazoa > Chordata > Aves > Psittaciformes > Psittacidae > Forpus > Forpus xanthops. Next base: position 115,706 of record JASSUY010007632.1, read on the forward strand.
GGCTTAAAACTGCCTCTGCTGCAGCACTGTGGTAGTAACTGCACTTCAGTGCCTTTTCCTGGGGTTTTATTATATATATATATATATATGACATTTCCAATATCAGTTGCATCTGTGGTTGTAACAGTGTGAATGGGCAGTTTTGGGTAATTTTTCATTCTTCACCTCCCATGTAAGACTTACCTCTGGGAGCAAAGACCCTGAGGTCAAGGCATGTCTTTGCTGATCGTTTTAGATGATGCTCTGAGCTGCAGTGGAAATACAGATCATGCCTAATGAAAGTGCTGCTGCTGGCAGCAGTTCTTTGAGACTGGGTTTAATACCTCTTTGTGGGTTTCAGAGCCTGTTCTATAGGCTGAGGATAAGCCAAGCCAATCGTACCGAAACCCTGTAGATGGTTCTTCCTGCAGTCAGGGCATCCATCCCTCTCCATCTTTCTGTTTTGCTGATAACAAGTTTATTCCCATGCGGAGCTGTAGGAAAGGTACAGGGACAGCATTGCAGTCACTTTCCCAGACAGAGCACTATGAAAAGAAGAGGGAGAGACAGGGTGTGAGAATTTACAGTAGGTGGAGCTTGTTGTGCTAGTGGATGTTATGGAATAGATGCAAAACAAACCCAACTTGCCTTTCTTAGCTGGCATTATGACTGGTAATTACAGCTTTGGCTCTTCCCAGAGAAACTGATCTAACCCCTCTCAATACTGATCCATCATTCTACTAAGCAGCAAGGTCCTAAGTGGCAATCTTTCATTCATGCTCTTTCCTTTCTTCCCTGTTAACTGAAATGCTAAGGCTGAGCCAAGATGAATCTCTTCAAATGTGTACTTATGGTTTTCAGAGAATTCCCTACATCGACGTTCAGTGTGTCTAAGGGAGAAGCAAAAAGAAGTTTGTAAGTAGATGTTCCCTTGGAGGTAGTGATAGTTTAACCCCCAAATGAGCTTCCCTAAAAGGAGGAATTAAATCTGTATGAAGTGATTAATAACCAAGACATCTCAGAGGCAAGCACAAGCATCTGCCTGGTGCCAGGCTCCCTGTGCTGTTAAGGGTTGCCTGTGCCATGAAGCTTAAATCCTGAATTCTGTGCATCCGCCTCAAATATTTCCTCCTCTCCCAAGCCATTCCTTTAGGATTGGCCATTCTGGGATGTGTGCATCTCTTCTGTGCTGGGCAAGTGGGATAAAGAAATCCTGAAGCGTAAAGGGGAAGGGGGAGAAGCCATGAGCGAGAAGCAGCGCACCTAGTCCAGGCATCTGGAGAAGAGGGGGCTTCTGCAGTCTCTCTAAGGCTTAAGAGTAACTAAATGACCTGTCTACAACATAACTACAGTAACCAAGACCAGGAAGTAGCAATAGCTTTTGTTTCATAGCTAGTAAGGCATTTAGCAAGATCCTGAACTTCAGAAGCAGGAGCATGTGCGAACATTGGACTGTAAATCAGTGCAGAGTGTTACCTTCATTGGTTGTTTTCACTGTACCTGTCAAATTAGCAAAGAAATCCTGTGAAGTTTATAGCAACAGTGGTACACTTGTGTCCTGGAGGTAACTAGCCATGCATGAGTGTGGGTTAATGCACGTATGTGCGATGAGGCTGATCTTTGGTTTTATCTTAACTGGGGGTTTGCAGGGGTGTTTTTCAGGCTTGTGCTGAAATGAAAGACACTTTCAGGACGTTCATTCCAAACCAGCAACATTTTCATTTTCACCTGGGACTATTACAAATACCTGGGCACATATTTCCAGACAAATCCTTGTTCCTAATTAAAATCAACAATGGATCCCTCTGAGCTACGAGCTCTGCAATAACCCGGAGTTTAAAAAAAGAAGTGAGGGAAGATAATAGTTTAATTACCAGAGCCTGGCGCCCTTCCAAAGCACACTGTGTCAGTTGGAGTATGTGAGGTGGGGAGCTCGGGGTGGCTGGCATGTGAAAAACAGCTCTCATGATGAGTCTTGCAAGCAAATGCCAACGTCAGGTGTCTGGGCTGTGCTGCGGAGCTGCTTCACCTTCTGCTTGTGCACTGTAGGGTGTGTGGTTCTCTTCCCGTTGTAGCAGCATTTGAAGTGAATTCTCTTAGGTGCTAAGTTGAGGAGTCAGATGAATCCCTGTGTGCTGCCTGCCTGAAAGGGAGGGGGAATAAAACTCATGCTCCCGGGTCAGGGGAGCCGAGGGGGTTGTGGTGAGCCATCAGTGCCGTTGCTGGTTAGGGCATGTTGGGCTGAGCACAAAAACAGGAAGGAGATGCAATTGCCAAGAGGCTCAAAGCAGGAGGTGTCAGATCTACTTCCACCTCACTTAGGTATCAACCGATGACTTCCAATGAAAATATTTTCCCTTTAGACCACTTTCCAGATTTCCAGAGGCAAGAGAGGTGTGCTCTGTGCCAGCAGCACCAGTACTGCTGGTCACCAGGAGCTTTCCTTGGGAGAGGGAGACATGGATCATGTCAAAATAGCCAAAATGCTCCAGCCCCCTAGCCCTGCTCACCCCCTTTCCTTTGCTATACATACTGTATGTCATCTTTCACCACCCACCCCGAGGTAGCTGTTGTTGCTTCAATAGCCTTATAGTCTGGAGAGCTTGTTTGCTCCTTTCTCCACTGTCCGTATCAGGAAGTCAGTTCAGTGCAGTTTTGTTTTGGCCAAAGCCATGGCTCAGCTGGGAACTGTAATTACATGGGTCTGGTTTTCATTTTTGGCCAATAATAGCCTGTGATGCGTTCACATTCACGTTTGCGTTCCCATTCACATCACAGAACCCTCCCATTCACACGTGGAAGGCTGGATCACAGTGCGGAATTTCAGGCAGGGAGAGGCTGTCACTCCCATCTCCTGGTTCAGGGCATCACTTGTATTTCCAGCATCAGTTGTGAACTGGAGATGTCTGACAGGCAGGTGGGTCCACCCAGGATGCTGGAAGGTTGAATCAGATTGGAAACCAGAAGAGCCGTGTCTGTTTCTCATTACGCTGAGCTCTGCTTTAAGTAAGCTGTTTGTGAAGAGGTATTTTGCTGGTCAAGCACATGTGAATGAGCCTGCGGCTTCCCATGCAGCTCCCCAAACGCCGTGCTTTATGGATTGCTGTCACTGGTGCAGAGAAGGGCAATGCGACTGATAGGGAATCAGAGGACAGTGGTCTGGGCTTGCACTGGGGGTGCAAGGGGTGGGTGGCTTCTGGAGTTAATCATTCTTCAAGGGCACAGCAAGGCACAGCAGAGCAGGTGTGTCTGCTTTCCCCAGGGCCTGATTATCTCATGATAACCACATCCTCTGAAGTTGATTTTCTGCTATGTTTTCCCAGCTTTTGTACAAAGGAATGATTTAGGGAAACTGAATTGACCATAAAATTCACCAAGTGAATTCCAGCCCCCCCTTCTTGTGAAGAACATCAAGTAGCCAGTCTGCTTAGAGAGAGAGGTTTGCTGAATGAAATAACCCCATTGCTGTCTTTAATTCCTATCGGTGTCACCTCCATGAAGCTTTATGAACCTGTAAACTCTGAGCTCAGCCTTGAGCTTGTTGAGGCCAAGCAGGGAGGATCATAAAGCACATGTCAAAATAGGCAAAATAGTTTGTTCATCCCTTGAGCTGCTGATGCCTGCCCACTGATGTGCCTTGGGATAGCTCAGCGTTCCCATCCCTGGAACACCGCTCTGCTCTGCCCGCACCGACATTCCCATTCCTTCTGTGTGCAGAGTGCTGCAGTGCTGTGTGACCTATCGTGCAGGGTGGGAGTACTGACATATGCTTTATTCATGTTTCTGTACAAGGTGTGCTCTGCTACCTATGAGCTATCCCTTCATACTGAAGGAACACTCCAGCATCTGTGAGATCAGACTTTTCTCACCTTAAAGTTTAAAAGTATGTCAGGTTGGAGGAAGTTGTAGTGGAAACTAAATACCAGACTAAGAAGAAGACAGAATGAATCAGATACACCACAGGGTTCAGGCATTTAGTTCTACCTGCATCTTCTCTGCCCATGAATGCTCAGGATGCTTTAACTCTGAAGGTATTAGAGCTCCCCAGGCACCAAATCTTTGCTGCCTTCCAGACACTGTCTTGTCTGTACTTAGCATCATGGCAAAGGGTTCGTACAGATACCTCATTGCTATTCAGGATGCAGGTGTTCGCCTGCCAGCTTGTTCTGGGAGGGTGCTTAAGGCACGGGATGATGCTCCACATTGCATACTGCAGGAGCCACAGCTTTCCCTCAGGACCCAAGAACTGTGGTTAGGCTGGATCCTGTCCTAAGGGGCTTTTCTGCCCTTAGACATTATTTAAGGAGTGTAATGCAAGTTTCCGGAGCCCATGCCAGCAGCCTGACATTTGAGAGGCAGTTGAGCATCGTAGCCGTCAGTGTTGCAGCATGGCAAGTCCTTCTGAATGTAACCTCAAACTCCCAAGTCACATTTCCAGCTCTGCTGCTAGCTCCTGCAATGAGGATCTTCTTTTTCAACAGCAAGAAAAGTGATGACTTAATCTCTAATGGATAGGAGAAGAATATGGTTCTTCTTCTGATCACTGGTTTAATTCCAACAAAAATCTCTGCAGACAATTTAGATATACTATTATTAGTGGTAACACAGTAGTAACACAGTGATAGTCCAGCTATGGATTCCTCAGCTTATGCAGCCTTCCCTCCTTAATTATTAGTTTTACTTCAAAGAGGGCAGACAGAAGAATACAAACACACCTGCTGACAGTGTCAGTGCTCCCAGGAGAGCCCAGACTCCCGCCTCTTGTAGTAAATGGGACATTTCAGCTAATGTGTCTAAAAATAAAAGGGAAGCGGTGGAGAAAGTGCCTGTTACCTGCAGGTTCAGCCGCACCCCGCTGCATTCTTTGCCTGATGAGATCTTTTTGTGACGGAGCCAAACTCCAGCTTTCCAAACGCCAAAGTGTCAGTCAAAAATGGTAATTTCACCTCCAGTTCTTGCTCACCACCATTAATGTTTCAACCGCTGACAGTGGAGCAGTGATAGGAGCTGGATCATTTCCCTTGGAAGGAGCTGGATTCAGAGAAGCATACTGCATACTTTGAGGTTTGAATTCTACCTGTAGAGATGACTTTAGGGACAGGTTGTTGCTTTTGTGACATCTGAATCACTCCGGCCTGCCTCAGTGCCCAGTGGCAGGATCTGCCTCTAGCTGAAAAATAGGGACGAACCTGTGCTTGAGTGATCTCTCGTCTCCTATGAAGTGGTATCAGTTCCTATCTGTATCAGCCATCTCACCTGCTAAGACCTTGCTAGGAGACAATGGCTTTTCTTAGATGGAATAAACCCTAAGAGAGGACTGCAGTCAGCTGCTGCTACCTCTGCCAGGGCTACACCGCCTCCACAGATGGAGCAGGGCTCTTAACATCCCCCTCCATAAATCTCTGTTGAGGGTAGACAAGGAAGATCCTAATCATCTTAGAGGGCAGCTCGTGGCCCTGTAATGCACGAGGCCTTTTAGTCCAAGTAGTTTGTTTTACTTTGAGAGTAATTGAGAATAGGAGTTGAGAATTTCTGGAGGAACATTTTTCATCCTGAGTCATCAAACCACAACTTTTTGCAGGAATGCATCCCTTTTGACCAAAGCTTCCCAGATCCAAGATAGCTCCTGGCTTTTGACAGCAAGAGCCATCTCCAACAGACAGTGAGAATATTTGAATTGGAATAGCTGAGGTCCCAAATGAGAGCTTTCACCACTGGGTTGTTATATGTCCTTGGGCGGGTCTTTTCTCTTTCTCTAAACCATTTATTCCTAATGCACAGCAATGTTGTTTTTGAGATCTCGAGCTTCTGTGGGATGGGAAAGCTGTCAGGAAGTTTGGGATTATATCCAGAACTCTTCATTTTTTCTCTTTTTGCAGGAATATTTTTCTGAAGCATCACTCTTCTCATTTTAGGCATATTTTTAACTAAAACTCAAAGCAGATGGAGCAGATTAGGGTTTGTGTTTTTCGGAGGGAAATAGTGAAATCATCTGATTTTTGCTTAGAATGAAATTCACGGAAATGGCTGCAAGAACTGATAATAAACATTTCTTTGCAAAGCTGCAATAGGACTTTGCATGTTTGCAGGTTCCTGGGGCAGAATCAGTGTCTGCAGCAATGTTTTACTGGGACGTCTCAACTTTCTCTTGAAAAAACCCTGTTTTTGGTGAAAAGCAATTGCAAGGCATTTTTCTTTTACTATTCTCAGTGCAAAACCTGATGATCTGCAGCAAATCGTCCAGTGCAAAGTTTTGGGGGGAAAGAAAGAGAAGGAAAAAAATCAGTTAAAATTTTGGAGCATTTCTTGTAAAATCTTCCATGTTTTCCAAAGAAGTTCCTATGAGTCTTAGGCATTTCCGCTCTTTCACCATCAATGTCTTCTGTGACGTTGCTCAAACGAAGGTGCTCGTTCCTAATGGTGCCGGGCTCTGAGGCTGAAATGTTTGTCTTTCTTTCCACTTCAAATCTAATTTTACTTTGTTTAGCAGGAAGATAATGGGATTTTGCTTGCCTGCTCTTTGTCTTTCCTATTCAAGCAAGAACCTTTTAGTTGGAAGCTGATTTTCTCCTTCAAGTTGGTGCTGTAGCAGCCAGGCAGTGTTAATAGTGACTCTGGAGGAGTGGATGCTAGTGATAGTTAACATTCTGGAGCCTTGGCTAAAGATGACAGATACAAGAAGCTGAGAATGGCCGTGTGCTTGGGATAAACATGGAAGCAGGCTTCAGGACCAGCACTATCCATTCAGCTCAAGGTTTCTGCCATAGCACAGAGGCATTCAAGTGCTTTTCCCACAGGGCAGTATGCGAAGCTTATGTGGTGTTCTGCAAGTCGGTTTTCCTATCTTTATCTTTCAAGCTGCATATCTTCAAGACTATGTTCAGTATTTTAACAGAGGAAAGTCACTTGTGTTGATAACCGAACTCTGAAGTTTGTGGGTCTGATGCGAGGCTTGTGCTGTTGGTATTTTGAGGATTGGAATGTGGATGTCGAGGCCTGAGGACACCATGTGTCTCATGGTATCATTCTGCAAGCTCCTTAGCAAGGGGCTCCTTAGCAACACTGGAAATCCCCATGGTTGCATGCAATGCTCTTTCTGGCGCAGCAGGCACTGAGGTCATGTGGAATGTCTGACTAAAGGGGTTTCTCTATCTCAAACTGGAAGAAACAGCAGGCAGTTTGATTGTTTTTCCTGAATCGTGCCTCATTGCATGGAGCAGTGAGCTGGCTTTCCAGATTTCTCCTTGTCCTGGCTTCGGCTGCGGTAGAGTTAATATTTTATAGCTGGTGCAGTGCAGTGCTTTGGATTTGGGGTGAGAATGGTGTTGATAACACACTGATGGTTTAGTTGTATCTCAGTAGTACTTAACCTAATCAAGGGCTTTTCAGTCTCTTGTGCTTTGCCAGTGAGGAGAGGCACAAGAAGCCAGGAGGGAGCAGAGCCAGGGCACCTGGCCTGAACTGGCCAAAGGGATATTCCATGCCACAGAACATCATGCTCAGTATAGAAACTGGGAGCCATTAATTGCAGCTCAGGGATGAGTGGGGCATCTTTCACTATGTGGTGAGCAGTTGTATGGAGCTTCACATGTCTGTCTTGGGGTTTGTTCCTCTTTCTCTGTTCCCTATTCTTGCAGGACACTCCTCCTTTCAATAAAACCGGTTACCTTCTGCTCTGCCTTCAAAGGGCCTATGCAGCAGCCAGGGAAGAAGGTCCTTTGTGCTGCCTTCTGTTTCACTTGAGGTTATAATATTCTGCCTTCCCCAAGCTCAGTGTTTCAGCTGGTTACAGCAATCTCATTTTGTATTTAATGTTAATATTAAAGCACTTCCCTCTGAGGGGCTGTTTTCTGGATAGACAACATCCAAAGTGCAGATCCTGAAACCTGGAGATGCAGATTCTGGACTTGGCCATACCTGTGTGGCTGCATACCCATGGTTGGGAAGGAGAGGAGGGAGATGAAAACTGAATCCCCAGAGTGAAACAAAGAAAGTTGAAAAAGAAGTGAGTTATCTTTTGAAATTATTCTCTTTGATAGGGGGGTTGGAACTAGATGATCTTAAGGTCCTTTCCAATCCTAACTATTCTATGATTCTGTGATTCTGTGATATCCTGATGCTCCATCTCTCCTCCCACCATACACAAGCAAAAGGAACCCTGTGTATGGAAATGGCTAGAAAACCCACTGAAGGAATCACAAGAAAACTCGTGGAATCAGACAGTTGTCCAACTCAGGTGCATCATAGCATGTTTGACTTTGTTCTTGACAGCCTTTCTCCATTAAAGGAGATGAGCTAATGGACATAGCAATACCATTTCTGCACCCTCTTCCATTTGGGTCTTTTGATGCCATCTTTTGTAATGTTTCAAGCAGTTTTCTATTTGCATTTTTATGGGTTTTTTTCCTTTTTTCCCCCTGGCATATTGTCCTGGATGTAAGAAGCACAATGTCTTTGTGCAACACGAAGTAGTGTAGAACCACCAGTGCCCCTTGAGCCCTCATGGCTCAGAAATGTGTTAGAGCAGTACAGGAGGGTGGCTATTTCATCTGAACATGCCAGTTGTGTCTGAAATGAACCTCCTCAGTCCCTGTTGGTCACTTTTTCCTAGTTGTTGTGAGCAAACATTTGGCAGGGAAGGACAGCAGATGGTCCTCAACATATTGTCCTGGTTACGTGTTCTCAGTTCACTTTCTGAAGTCAGTTGGTCTTTTCTTCTTTCCCCTTGGAGCAGGAGCCCATGTGTCTTTACAAAACTCTAAAACTCTCTTCGTGAATACTCCTAATCCCTTCCAGTTACTGAGGCAATAGTTGAAGCAGGTATAAGCTGTATCTTGCATCCTACAATGCCCATCAGCTTTGACCTTTACAATGAAGGCGGTACTCCAACAGCAAATCCACAGGCGATCAAAATGAGCCTACCAGCAAACCAACTACCATTTATTTCCCCTTAAAAGTGTTTCTTTCTTTCTTTCCCTCAGCAGACTTTGCCTGTGTTGAAAGGGATCCCCTGGTCACAAGTCAGCAGGCAAGGCTGTCGAAAGCTTTGACAGTCAGTGAAGTGGAACATTACAACACATGGTAGAAGCACGCACCAATGTAAAGTCCCTTCACTACATGGACCTCCCTCCAAGACCAACCTCAGATCGTTCTTCATCCAGGCCCCCCTCTAGCCATTCAGATCCCCTACTTCCACTAGTCCCGACATTGCCTGGGTCCCCAGGTTGCCCTTTCCCACAAGCATTGCTAAAGCAAACAGCACACAGTATTTACTAGGTGCAACACTTTAAATCATATTAATCTAGCCAATAAAGTATTTATGGCCAATAAAAATTCCGCAGTGACATGGAGGAGGATGGATGAGGAACCTGCCCCAGCCAGACTGTCAGAGGTGCTGGGAGGAAGAGGAGGGCAGTGAGAGGAAATGGCATTGCAAGGCTCAAATGGGCCATGTGCTGGGGTGGCAGGAGATGGGGACATGCTGCAGTACCCTGACATGTCTAACTGCAGTTTCTGACCTGTGAGCAGCAAACAAAAGTGCATAAATCATTACAGTGATGGTTTGGCTCTGGTGGTATGAAGAATGTCAGGAGACAAACAGTGTTAGCTAAATGCATAGTTACCTTGAGTCAGGGAATGCAGATGTCACTGAGTGCACTGGGTATTTCTAAGGAAAACATTAAGCTATAAAGCACCGGCTGCCAAATGATCACTCCTGGTTGCACAAGGCAAAGCTGTAAATAACTGTACTCTTATGAGGAAAGGAGATGACTCAGATGTAAACTGTAATACATCAAAATGCATCTCATAAGCATCTCAAAGCTTGGCCGCATGGCTGACTAAATCTCAAGCTCTCCCCTCCAAACTACTTTTTAACAGCCCTTCTCCTTGGATTAGATAGGTGATCCAGGGAGGATTTATTTGGTTTTGCTCATACTACAGACCTCATATGGCATCTAGTAACATTCTTCATCTATTGACCTGCTAGTGAACATATCAGCTAGGTACCACCACAGCTAAGTCTTGGAGGATAATGGAAAACCAGATTAAAAACTACCTTGGGTGAGATTCTTACCTTCTCAGGCCTAGCATGTTTTGACTGTTTGGATAGATGGCACAATTCAACTTCTTGTGGCTGTTATATGTAAGTGATTGGCTTAAGCTCAAAAGGTGGCGGAGTAGCTTATTGGTTCAGGAATCCCAGACTTTTCATCCATTTATGGATTGGTCTGGTCTTCCATTTTTGTTGGAGTCAGAGATGAAGAATGAGACAGTTCCAATGGAAATCTCTTCCCTTTATGCATTAGCTCACTGGAGTAGACTGGAAGAAAATTAGGGTACCCAATTGCTTGGATTGATTGGCATTTGGGAGCCCTGTGAGTTAATGGGTGATTCTTAGGTTTTCTGGAGACAGCTCGGCTTCTGGTATTACTGACAGGTATCTGGGTTGCCACTTTCCGGGCTGTGGATAGGCACTGGCTATTTTTAGGTGGAACATAGAGGAAGAGGAGAAGGTAGGAGACATGAACTCATGGAACAGTTTATGAATTGTCTCTGACAGTATGTTGCCTAGTCAAATCTATTTCTTAACCCACACTAGTTTTGCCAGCATCTTTCCATGTTGCCACCCAATTTAACATTCATCCCTCTTTGGAGGTTAACGAGTTGGTTTTATTGAATGCCATTCTACAACAATAACAGCAGAAACGGGAGGAGAGAGGCACTCACTGCAAATATAAATATATGAGGTTTTTTGTTTGCTTGCTTCTGTTTTTTTTCCTTGCTAATTCTTAGGTGACTTTCCATTTGACATCTTGTGCAGCTCTGGAAGGAGATTGCTCCAGCAGAACTTGTAACACCACCACCCTTTAGAACAACAAACCCATCAGTACGTGTAATTCTACCATGACATAGAGATGAACAAGGGCAACACCCCGTGTTAGCAAAGGCAGGCTGTGATGCTGAGGCTCCTGATGATCCATAGGTCCGGGCTCTTAGCTGGATAAGCTACATCACTTTATACCAGCAGAAAGATTTAGCCCTTGGGAAGCTCAAATCCTCACACTCCTTTGTCATACAGACCATTTCAAACTGAAAAAGCCCAGCTAGATTAATCAGCCACATTTCCCTTGAAATGAAATGGTTTCAAAGCAGACTGAGATTACCACCTGCTCTCAAACAGAGTAGTATATCCTGCTTTTGTACCTATCCCCTTTGGAAGAAAGGAAACTTGTGGCAGAGATGAATTTTCCATCCCTTTCTGAAAGAATTAGGATTGTTGTGGTCGTTCTTAATTACCTTGAGGATTTGTGGTTACCTGACGCCTCGTTGGACCTGGTCTGCAATGGGATAGAGACCTTTTTTCTGTCAGCTCCATCTGCCCTGTGGGTTTGCAGTTCTGTTTTCTGTCCTGCCTGTACTCCTCTGCAGGAGTGCTCGCAGCCTGAAAGCACAGCAGCACAGCTTGCCCCGACCACAGAGCGTTGTACGAGTTGATGTATGGATGCGTACGTGCATGCATGAGTATACAACATCTGCATGTACACTTTAATCATTTCATATGCAGGCAAAGGATCCTGGACCTCAGATCATCTGTTCTTGCATTGTATGATGTGATGGAAATTAACACCTTAATATATATATGAAAACAGCTCCAATTAGGTTTTTTTTCTTTTACTGTGTTTCCTGCTCCTTATGACTAAGTGTGGGTAATTATCTTGGCTCACTTTTTCTACTCCACCCATGCTCAGAGAAAACCTGTTGCAAGTTTTCCTCAGATTTTGCTTTTTTTTCTCTCTCTCTCCTTTTTTTGGGGGGTAGTTTTGTTAATGAAAGGGTTTGAAAACTGTTGGATGTGATCGTTATTCTTATCCTGGTTTGGCAGCATGAAAGTAGAGATTTGGAATGCATTAAAGAAGAAATCCGGCTTCCGACTTCATTTCTTTTTTGCTTTCGCTTTAGAAATTACAAAAGGAAAGATACTTCTGCAAAAACTGATCAAGAACATCCTCATATAAAAAAAGAGAATAACAGAATACTCTGTTACTCACTTCTGAAAGAGCCCCTTTCCTGCCAATTGCTCTTTTTCAGTTTGCTCCGAGTTCCGTAGCATTCTGGACCTTGTAAGCTGTGTTGTGATTGAAACATAAGGCCACATCGAGATCATCTTCCCAGAAGAGCTATGCCAGAGGGACAAAAATCTCTCGCCAGAGATCTTCCATGTCCCCAGTGTATAATGTACCCTAAGTACTGTCTCTGCATCTCCTTCATGCTTGGGCAGAGCTATCCCCAGAAGACAACTGGCAGGGTATATTTAGAGAGTAATAGTCAGTGAAGAGGCAGTGATTTCCTGACTCTCACCCCTCTCCTTGAGTATATGCTAGGAGCAGAAAGCATGTTCTTAGGTACTGTAGAGACATCATTTCCTTGGGCATTCTACAGCACAGAATGCCATATCCCTAGGAGAGACTTCCCGAATCACACAGTCTTGGTCTTCCCATCAAGACAAGATGATCAAATTGACTGACATTGCGGCTGAAAGTTGATGGTGTAGAAGAGTGATCAATAACTTGCACTTGGAGCCAGGGCCCTTCTTTTCAGAGGTTGTTACCTGTTCAGCAGTGCACATTAGTACAAAGGGAGGTTTGTCTTTTAAAAAAAATAAAACCCAAGCTTAATTTCTATTTAATTTCTGTATTTTTTCTCCCTTCCACACGTCATTCTCTTCCAAACCATTGTTGTGATCTTTGCCATTCCAGCTTCCCAAGCAGTCCCATCATTGGGATAAACAGAGCAGTCAACAGATTAGAGCTTCTCACACGCAGTGCTGGTATCAACTACATTACCTAGACTTAACTGGGGGCAAGTTTTGACCATCATAGAAGGTGTTTTAAAACATCCCCACATAGCTCCTCAGGCAGAAAAACATGTCTCTGGCATGCTTCCTTTCCTGCTGGCTCCGTTCTTCTTGTGCTTTGTTTTCACCCTTGAAAACGATCAGCAGCTCCCAGGAGGAATCCTGGTCACAAGGCAAAAGCTCTTGCAATTGTTTTCAATGCTGTTTTGTTGTCTGTAGTTCCAGCCCTTTGGAATATACATTTTTCCCACCTTTTAGAGACTATCAGGCAAAATGCAGCAGTAAATTGTCAGATAATACCCTTCATTCATATAGCATTTCACACATAAAGAGCAAAAACTGTAAACACTGCCCTCCATGGATCACATGAAATGGGTCTCTCAGGCATTTTCGCCTGACCTCTGAAACATCCATAACTTCTTTTTTCTCTGATAAATGTATTCTAACTTCTTAAAGGGTTTACTGTTTCGGTCTGAAGAGAGGCTTATTCTCTTCTGCTCAATGACTGAACAGCTCTAATTCTGGCTTCCAGAAGATTTAGAGGTTTTAAACAGTTTCCAAAGGGTGACAGTGGTTTAAAGTGGGAATTGCTTTTTCTGTGAACGCTATGGTGATAGGAGACATTCCTGTTTCTGGTTTATGATATAATATATTGTGTGTTGCATAGCTTCAGACAACCTAAATTACTGTCGCTATCCCTGTTTTCCTAATGAAAAGTGGTTGCCAGCAGCACCATGAGGTTATGGGGTGAAAGGATGGGAAACCTCTTGAAATGCTGCAGAGAGGTTTGTGCTGGGGGGTAGGAAGAGTGTAGCTGGAGGAGATACTGCACATCTTTCCTGGGAACAGCCGGGGTAGGAAAAGCAGGGAAACTGCTGTAATGCTGCAGATTTGGGTATGCTGGAAATGGAAAGCAAGGATAAAGTGAGCAAAGAGGCGCCTGATGCTTATAAAGGCTCTGAATGAAGAATGAATCCTGATGCAAATCTGAAGCTTAGGATGGAAGTCAGAGTGCTCTGCTCACCATCCAGGATGAATGCAGGAGCTCTGTCACCACAGCAGACAGGAATGCACAGAGCTCTTACAGTGTATATATATGCCCATCTTAATGACAGTAGTCGTTAAGCATGTAAGGGATTCAAAATCTATAAACTGGATGATCACTGTCCTAGTAAGAACCATGCAGGGCTGGCAAGAGAGCTGTCTTCTACCTGTGAGACAGGACAGGGGGAGCAGCAACATTGGTGAGCTGAGGATGCTCAACAAGGCTTTGTTTCATGATCCATTTGGTACCGGCCACCATGAGTGAAGAAGCATCTTTATAGACTGATATCTCACTTTTACTGTTTCCAAATGTTTCTTTGAGTTTTCTGTCACAGATATCACTGGTATCTACATATGTGTGCCTGCCTTTCTCTGCACGCTTGCCTGTGACCCTGGAGCACAAGTAAGCAACTCACCCAGGGCCAGAATGAAACACAGCATCAGAGCGAAATTATGCGGATCCTCACCATGAGTAATTAACAGATGACATTCTTGACAAGTGTAAATGCATAATTTCCAGGAGGAATCATCTTAAGGTTTTCTGCATAACGAAATGTCCCAACCATAAAACTTAGACCTTCATGGAAGGATTTGAGAGTTTGTAATATGCAAATAGGGGAAATGTGTTGTTCGTCTTCTTTCTTGTTACAACTGCGGATGCTCCTCCAAAGCATTTCCCTCTCAATGTCTTTCTTTTTGTGACCTTGAAATGCTGAGACCTTCCTTAATTAAAAACCAGAACGTGCAAATCTGTTGCAGGATGAGGCAGAAAGAAGGAGGCAGGAGCCTGGGCTCAGTGTGGGGGGAGTTCTTCTCCACAGCTTTGCTACCTGGGTGGAGAGAAGCCATAGGAAGTCCTCAGCACTTCACAGGATCCGACCCTCATATCCGCAGGCTCCGGAGCCTGAGTAAGCTTGTGGGTTTTCCTGAATTACGTTTGGCTGTCATCTTTTCTGCTGCAGTCAGCAGGGACTTGTTTTGTCTTGTCTTCCGCCAAAGTAATTCCCACAGCCTACAGAAAGGTTCAGGTGCGGGTTACAGACTTCCAGTCATCCGGAAAATTGACAATCGCAACAGGAGATGGGTTTGACTGTGTCTCTTGTAGAGGGTTTTCCCTCATGCATGAGTCTTCAGGCGGACATCTTCCAGAAGAAACTGCAGATTCTTTTGTTCTGTCACTTCCCTTGCTTTGTCGGAGAAATCTGATGGATCCAAAAGAGATTCCATCACCAATGTGCTTGGTGTTGCCCGTGCCACATGCACAGCATGGTGAGTGCCTGCTCGGTAGCAAGGGAGCTTGATGAACTGTGGGAGCAGCAAGAAGAAATGGATAGGGAAAAGAGAGTTAGGATGAGATGAAAGTGATTTTATATCATGAGATATAAAAATGAGTCCTAGGCCTGCATCTCCTTTAACGGGGAACAAGGTTCACCAAAGAACTGATTAAAGTATGAGTTACAGCATAGATGATTGTTGAGGCTTTAATGCTTTGTTGAATCAGGATGTGAAAAGTCAGCTGGGAGAGGATAAAAAACGGCTTTGAAACAAAGGTTTGTTGAGTGAGGTTCGTTCATAAAAAGCAAACACGATCCTTCTTGAGAATGGACTACAGTTGCTCTAATTCAGGGGGTTTGTCTAACATGTCAGAACGATGCGGAACCATGCAAGTGATGTCTAATCCATGGTGGTGGGTTTTCTGATGCTTCAGATTCAGAATTGACATCACAGATCCCAGTTTCTTGAGCATCTTATTTATATCATATGCCAACGGAAAGATGTTTCCTCATGTGAACAGCTGTGTTTCCTGAAGGATCTTCACATTTACCTTCCAGCAGCAAGAAGGTCAAACGATCCAAGACAACCGTATAAATGGTACCTGTAATTCACATACATTGTATGAGAGTACAGTCAGAAAATAGACATAAAGAGCAAGAATTCCATTCAGAGCCTGTTGTGGTTCCATCAAGTTACTGTCATTGATGTGAGCCGACTCCATGTGGGAAGTATTAGAGTAGCCAGGTTTTGCTCTTGGGTTGCTCCCAGTAGTACTTCAAATCAATATGGAGCAGTTAATATTTCACTTTCTTAAATGCTTCATCATTTTCTATTGCTACACAGCTGATAAAAATGAAACAGCTCAGAACAGCATCCTCACCTGGCAGAATGTCACTGTCACAGCTGAGCCCTTGCAGTCATTATCAGATCTTTCTCTTTCTTATCTGATATGTCCTAAAGTATCTCAGTCCTAGGGCACATACTTGTCATCTCTGAGTCCTTACTGATACTCACCTCTCAATCCCTATAATTTGTTGTTTTTTTTTTTTACTTTGAGTTATGGTGCATTTTATAACTGGATATTTTTTGCTCTATTTCTACCTTCTGGGGTAGCCTTGAGCGAAATGCTTCTCTTTGCCTTTACATCAGAGTGTGAATGTCTTTACTGATCACCTTCGTAAAGTAAAGACTAAAGTAAAGCACTTTGAAAGCTGCTGATGATGCTGTGCCTGCAAGGTAGTGACTACTGGTAGGGCTGCCTGGTAAGGAGGCTTACCAAAAAACAAGCTTTAAACCAGTACTGCCCCAGTATTATCTATCTAGTGCCATTGCCCACTTCAGTGCCAACTTCCAATCTGATGCTGGAAGCTCTCAGTGCAACACTGAAGTGAATGGGAGCTTTAACCCTTTTCCTGCTACTTGCAAAGGTTAAGCTGTTTCTGCCTTTGTTCCCAGTTACTTACCACCAGCTGAAGTCCGAGGTGAAAAATCATCCCCCTGCTCTTTCACGTAGCAGCCAAAGTATGTTCTTGCCAAGGGCAGAAAATGCCAATTAGCACTTTTTATAACCTAAGCATTTTATAAGCACAGGGCCTCACCACACCACTGTGAAGCCCTGATGTGCACTTAAAAATACCACTGGCACAGGTCTCAGTTTTCCCCAGCCTCCCACAGCTGATCAGATTTCCTATACCAGTGACATGGCAGCTGCATCACTGCAGATGGTTTAGCTAAAGCATCTCCTGGCCAGGACAGCTTCTTGTACACAGGGAGTTGGTAATGCTCCACCGGACCAGCACTGCATCCTTATATGCCAGTTTTCCTGTTGGGAGGGAGCTGGCTGGGGACTGCGTGGGGTGGATCATTCCCCAGGGCAATAACAGGGGCTTAGAGCAAGAAAGCAACTTGGTGTAGAGGCTGGGAGATAGAGGAAGGGTGGCAGCAGAGCCAGTGGCACTGTGTGCTTGGGTAGGCCTATGGTCTTCATCCCAGGGCTTTCTCCATCTTTCCAGCATCTTATTTTGGGCCTAATAAAATTAGCCAGCTCTCACTCAGCATGTGATGCCCTTTGGCCTAAGGCCATCAGAGGAAAACTTGTCACAACTGCCACAAAGCTGCAGAGTTTTCAGACCCAAATTTCACCCAATTAAAATGTAAAACAGCTTTCAGGATTTTCCCATTTCCCTATGTATTTTTCTGTCTTTCCTTCTCACGATGCACTTGTGATTACGAGCACATTGCTAGGCAGCAGCACTTACTGTGCCAGTGTTTGGAGGTTTATCCTTACTGGTTTTCTCAGTTCAGGACATCTCTTTTCTCACTTGCTCTTACTCTCTTTGTTTCTATTTATTCTATGTTTACAGTCTAGCTAACAAGAGATAAAATGAGCATCTCTAGTGATAAGTCATCACTGAACCTGTGGTCTTCACTTCCACTTCCAATCTGATTGTATAAGTTGGAGGAGAGGCCTTATCTACCTGTCTGATCAGTCTATAATGCTGCAAGTTTCTCTGCCTCTCCTGTTCAGACCTGCTGCTTTTTGCTCTGTGACATATAATGAATGTCAAGAGAATATTTTTCAGGGAAGAGAGTACTTAACCGCAACAATTGATGTTGATGCTGTGAATGGTTCAGAAAGGGATTGCCTTCAAACATGTTGCCTCTCAGTAGGTGGCCAAGTAAAAGTGCAGTTTGCAGTCAGGCAGAGGGCCTGAGCTCTTGATGAGGAGAGCCAAATGCTCTTCCTTCTTTTTAAGCCCTGACATGTCATTTTTCCGTGATGTACATGGCATAGTGAAGACAACTCATACAAAGACTGGAGGACTAGGCTGATGGCATGCACCAAAGGTGCTGTCACCCCAGGGGCCCTTCCTGTTGCGTGCAATGTTTTTATCCTATATAATGTTTTCACCTTTCAATGCAAATGCAGATGAGGGCCAGTGTCCAGAAGAGTCCCTGTGGTTTCCCCTCAGCAAGTTCAACTGGCTGGAGCATTTGGCAGTTGCCCAGGTGCCTGTTGAGTGGTTGGGATCACATCAGACACAGTACGGTGGGGTTGCAGTGCAGGGTGATGTGATGAAATATCAGGATTGTTGTTAGGACAAATCACTAAAATCAGGTTTGCCTCATTCTGATGCCTAGCACTTCAAAGGGCAACATGGAAATGTCATTGCTCAACCAGTAAAAGTAGTAAAATCAGGCTAGGAGGAATCCAGTAGTTCATGACAGTGTAATATCTAAAGTCAATCATGATTATGAAGTCCTGTTTCTCTAGCAATGGTGGTGCTCCTTACCAGGGCCTGCATGAGATGCTGCTCTTCGGGCTATGGACTCTATAAAGTTAGTCAACAGGAAAGTTACCCAGTTTTGTGAGGTCACTAGAGGCTTGTGAGCTATAAGGGATAAATAAATGATGCTTCCCTTGCCCTTTACCTAATGTGGACCTATTTTTGATACGGAAATCCCAGAGCAGCTTGCTTTGTTCATCCTTGAGAGGATTCCACAGCATTGCTTTCATTTTGCACACTTCCAGTGTTCTGTACCGTGGATTTTTCGCAGTCAAAATTCCAAGGAGCAGCAAAGGAAAATCCACGATCCCAGTAAACCCAAGGGGGAGCGAAAAGGAACACGCACAACGTCTGTTGCTGGGTTGTTTGTTTGGAATCCTGGTTTTGCTTCTGCTGAAAAAGCAGAGGGGAAAAGGGAAATGATGACAGTCATGGTGGAAACCTCAGGAATCAGTTTAAATGCATCTCAACAGTCCTGATGTCGGGTCAGGTTTTGATTTGTAGGATGGCAATATGAAGTATCAGTAACCTGCGGGACCACTGTGGGTGCTAGCATGTGAAACATGGTGGCTGTCTCAAAGACCGGCTTGTTATGACATGCTGCCTCTATTGCAGCAAATCCTTCATACCTATTTGCAGTCATTAAGCTAATCCGTGGCAGGAGAGAGAAGGGAATAGAGGGAGAAGGCAACTGCAGAGAGCTAAGGAAATTACGCAGACGCTGTCCACCCCCAGATCTAACTTTTCCCTTCCATGTGGTTTCGGGATACATGTGGGATTTGAGTTGTACTTGGAAAGCATAATGCATGTACCAACATCTGGAAGTATCATAATGGTTGCTGTAAGAATTATTACAGTAGTTGTGGATGAAATTTAGCGCTTTGCAGCACATGCAGCCTAACGGCAGCTTGCTTTAGTTATTGAAGAGATTTTCATGTCCTGAACCCTATTTAAACCGAAAGGGAAAAGGAAGAAACTATAATCAAGGGAATAGACAAGCAGGATGGACACTGAGCTCCTCTGTGCAGACAGCAGGGGGCTGAGAGCTGGAGCTGGATCATGGCAAAACATGAGAGATCTTAGCTCATGAATCAGTTTTATAATTGGGGTCCCTCTTAAGGTTGTGTCAAGCCACAGAGGCTGAGCTCTTCCTCTACTTCCACTAATTGGGAATGCTTGATATTTTGGGTGCCACCATGGGAACCCACTGGTTCTCGTGTTCCGATGGAAATTAGGAGGAGAAAAGGGAGAAAACAACAGTTAAAACTGATGGGTACTTTGCAATGCTTCTTGGCCATTTAATTGCGGAGGGATGCGGGTGCTGCAGTTCTGACAGGGATGTCAGGCTTGTTTGCTGTTTGTGCATTGATTTTGAAGGCTTGAAAAAGAGCTACTGAAATTGTGGAGCTGATTCTTATTATTTGGTCTATTTCTTGAATTCAGGGAAGGCTGAGGAGTTGCTCATTGACTATATTCGACCCATGTGTTCTCACAGCCCCGCAGCTAACTGGGGCTATTTTTACTACAGGATAGACCTTAATTGCTCATGCACTGAGCTTGATGGATTGCTTGGTTCTTGGCATGGCTGTTGAACTGGTCCTTGCATCAAAGACACACCTTGATGACATCCATTAACACTTTATTCACATGAAGTGCTAGGAAAGGTTGTGTATTAGGTGTGGATTGCTTGATCTGCCCTGAAACCAACCCCTGGACTTTCAGAAGATGGAGAAGGCTTTGTAAGGATGTGATTTGCAACTAAGGAATAAGAGCATACTTTGATGTGATGTTTAAGGATCCAGTTGGATGTCAGCCCGCCTTTGGTTTCCTCTTCGCGCCTATACACTGTCCTGTGATGCTCTGAACCTTGTGGCCATCTTACCTGCACTGAAAAAGGGAGAAAGCCTCTTGGATGCCATGTGGGGGAACTGCAGCCTCTCTCTGCAGCAAACCAAGCCCTGAATGAAAAGAACCCAAATTAAACCTGTTGACAAAGCTCCTTTCTGGCCATATGCCACTTCAAACAGGCTGCAGGCTGGGGAAGGTGGGTGTTGTTTATCAGAGACACATCTCTCTCAGTTTCATAATAACTGCCTTTCAGGAAGAGGTCTAGTTAAAATAATTCCTTGCTGTATCCCATAGTGCCTCCTCGCACCCTGGGCTCTTAAAACCTGATTCTGGGAATCAAGAAATAACACAAAAATACCCCTCCAAAACAAAACCATTCACATGGGTCAGACTGAGCCAAGAATGGCAAATTGTCCTAGAGGTGCTTTTGGTTCCAGCAATAATAAGACCTGTCGTTTGGTACATGTTAATTGCGCGTTATTATCTTTTGTAGGTTAAGTCAACCAAAGGTTTCTTGTAGAGTTGGAAGCAGAATTGCAACCTGTAATATGCTTTGCAGTATCAAGGTAGTTTTTTTGGGGGGGTTCTGGTTGTCTTTTGGAATCTTGCATTTAGACTGATACCTGTTTCCCTGTGGAAATGCACCACCATTTAAGCTATCTTCCATATGATGATCTCAAAGCACAGCATTGCATTGGAGTGAGTGAGCTGAGCCTTACACTTTCCCATGAGAAAGGTATATATCATAATCCTCATTTTTGAAAGACTACCAGAGTAATCCAGTGATGAATATATGAAAGGAGATTTCCAAGTACTGAAGTTGTGCTACCACCATAGATAAAACCATATGCTCTCACCAAGTACTCTGTAATAGAATTATGATCGTTTTATAACACTTTGCTTTATGAACTAAGCATTGGCTTTCCTGTTCTCTCCGTGTCTCCCTCTCATTTTGGTCCTTATATGTCTGAAGCAATTCTCTGCTCCCAGTCTGAGGATGGCACTAACTGTCACTGCAGTGATTTATCAGGATTGGGAATCCCCAGAGCTGATTGGTTGTGCCTTGACACTGCTGATCAATCACATCCTGAGACAAGCAAAGGCAGAGACACAGAGACAGAGGGTTTGGCTGGACTTTAACCTAACTCATTCTTGATGAGCTTCTAACTGTTTATGCTTGAGTATTATTTGGCTAAAGATCCGTGTTGATGGATGGAAGAGGATACCCAGGATTTCCTTCATTCAAAGCTAGGGAAAACTGAGCCCGGGGAACTACTTAAAACACATTGTCCATTTTTATTTCCACTTAGGAAGATCCTGGCAGGTTACCCAGAACTACCTTAGACTGTCTAAATGCACCAGCGTTTCTGCAGGTTACTATATCATGTTATACAAAAGCAACACCACAGCAATCATCCTCCAGCCACTGCACTCTCATCCCATATTTTGTCTGTTTCCATCTTTCCCTGACTTTTACTGCACAACTAATGGAGAGTCGGAGATTGCTGGCTGCAGACAGAGAGGACACTTTTAAAAGCTGAGCACTACTTTTCCCCATCGCCCCATGAATGTAATATAAACCTGAAATTGCAGGATTTGCCTTGTTAGCACCGTATTTTTTCTCTGCAGACCAGTCTGGACATGCTTTTCCAGTCGGAGCTTCCACATTCATCTGCTGAGTTAATTTCTCCCAGGAAAAAAACATCCCAACCCTCTTAAAGTCATCCCCAAGCAGGATCCTGCTACCAGAAAAACAGGATGCTGAATCTCAGTGTTCCAGGGAGAGATTTCCTCTAAAGAAAGGGGAAATGTGTAAAGTGGCTGAAGTCATCCTCAGAACTGTTTCTCATTTGTGTGCATTTTCCCTCGAGGAAAGAAGGACAGGACTTGCTGATTTAACCATGTAGGTATCTGACCTGAGGTTGTATCCTGAGCTCCTAGTCCAAGGATTGAATTGAGAGGGAGTTGGATGCAAGCTTTAAATTGGGTGATGAGGGTTCAGAGAGCTGATGTTGGGAGAGATGAATTCCAGCTCTGGTTTCTGGTCCATACACGTCAGTTCTGAGTACTCTCTGCCCTTCTCTTCGAGCATCTCCTTTTGGAAGGTCCTACAAGTGACAGAGTGCAATGGGTTCGTGATCATGTGGAATTAAAACCAGGCACTGTGTTACCGACTCTTCTTACCTCACATACATCTTCTCTATTTTAAAAAGCTATTTAATTAACCCACCTGCCCCCTTATCGCCTCTCCTCTTTGCACTCACCTGTCTCCCTATCTGTAGTCAATCTGTTCTCGTGTGTCTACTTATGTCATCATTAATCCAATTCCTTTAATTTCAGCTCAAAAAGGAACACAGTTTAACATGTTTCTCCTCGTGAGTTGTGTTCTGCGCCTGCAGCAGTTTGGGGGTGTTTGGGGGTTTCGTTTTGGGGGGGTTTGCTTTGTCTGTATTGCAGTTTGCCTTCAGGCATTTACCATGTCTGATTAAAGCCTTCCCCTCCTGAAGGACAGCAAAAAGCTGTGCAAGAAGGAACAAGCGAGATGCTTTTTCTGGTCGTGGCAGGTTGAGAGCAGACCACCGCACTAGAACAAAAGAGAGCAAACCAGAACCAGTGGCTCTAATTACACTGTATGCAGGCGGGGGTAGGACCCAGCACATCCCTGTTTGTACAGTAGATGGACAAATATTTCTTGTTTTAACACTTGAGAACTGAAGCAATGGGTTAAATTTAGCACAATTCAGGCCGGGGGCTACATCAGAACCCTCCTTGTTTAGGCAATGGGCAGCAGTGGATAATAACACCATTCTGTGTGTCTCTTGTTTTCCTTTCACATTAAAGGAAAATCCTTCCCTTATACACAGTTTAGCAAGGGCAGAATCATTTTCAACCCTATCATTAATGGTTCTTGTGCTTCTCATCTGGTAGAACCAAAGCAACGTGAGCTGCTGTTGTTCCTGCTGCAATGTTCCATTGTAGTGAGGTGGCCTATAAAAGGAGGAGCTATAATTGATTGTAATTATGTGGGTGGTTTTCTGTTTCACTGATCAATAGGAATGTACACGGCACCTTCACACTGCCTTTACTTCTCTAACAGCTTGTCTGATGTGTTTCCTATAAGCTAGATGCATTCTTCCTCTTTTTTTTTAAAGCTTGTGGCTTAAGAAGCCATCACCAAGCCCCCAATCTGATGAGCACATGAAGGTGGTCAAAGAGAACATGTGTCTTATCTTGTGTCATGGTAGGTGTGGAGTCAGACCTGTTTCAGCTGAAGTCTGCATGGAAAGCAGACTTGGTTTTCCATGTTTTTGCTCCGTGTCTAGTGATAAATAAGGGATAGTTGTTCAGCTCCCCTTTTATTTCCTCCTGGAAGGGAAATACATAGAAATGTACTTTGTGCTGTCTACTGTTTCCAATCTGTCTGTATGCTGTACGCTGTATGCTCTACTATCTGTGTGCTGGTGGACTGCTGTGTCTTTGGAGGCATTTGGGTGCCTCTGGGACAACCTGGAAGAGCTGCTTGAACAAAAGCTGGCATGTCTGGCCTGCCTGATCGGGAAGGTCAGCATAGCAGCACACTGGGATACTGGAAGCAAGCCGGGAATTGGGTAGATCACACAATATTGTCTTATCCACAGCGTTCCTCTCATCAAGGGGATGAACACATCCCAGGGAAGTCCTTCAACCCCAATCAATGTAAATGCTGTTTTACCTGGGGACATCTAGTGGAAGAACACTGAAGTGCATGATGCTGCCAGCCCTTATCTGGGCTGGAGCTGTCTGTGAGGCTGGACACTGCAAGTACACAGAGCTTGTGATGGGAAAATCCCTCTTCCAAAGTAATCCCATGGGGAGGAACAGAAATAAATGCACTGTAGATCTCCTTAGTTCAATTTTAAGAGTAATTCTGCAAAGTCTCTGTTTTTTTTTGCTGGTTTCAAAGTGGCAAAGATTGGGAAAGAAACCAAAGGAAAAGCTGTGAGAAACCCATCGTTTAGGGGCAAAGAATCATTTTTACAGTATTAGAAAGAACTGATTTAGAATTATAAGGTGGTGAATGTTCTTACTTCTTTTTTCAGTGAGAGCTCATCTGCAGATTGAAGTGATGATAAAGTAAATAAGGGCAATGATGACATTGTTTTGGAAACAGGAGCCTCCTCTGGCTCGCACTCATGCAGTATTACTAACAGGGGATGCCTGGCATGACTACATCTCCTTGGAAGCACCAGTAACGATGGGAAAGTGTCAGTTTTTAAGTTGTGTCTTGTTTTGCTGTGCCCAGGGGCTCACAGTGGCTGCAAGTCCAGAGAAACCTGAGAAACCTGAAGTTCATGCTGTTCTTGAGCAGCAAATATGTTTGCTTTCCAAATGAGCAGATACATTTCTTGCTCTTTGCCATAAGAGCAAAGTAAAGGGGAATATTTGGATCTGACTAGAGACACTTAGAAAGCAAGAGAAATGGTGAACAGCAGAGGAACAGCAGAAACATGAGGTCCATCACTCTGCCTGATCTGGCCCAGTCAGTCCCACGCAGACAAGGCCACAGAGCAAAATTCTTCCCTTGTTTTTCAATAGAAGTGTGCGAACTTCAGATGTTCCCTTTTCCTGTTACCACCTCGGGATGCCCATTCTTGGATAACTCTCTTGGGCATCTTGACCATCTCTGTTAAGGTTAGAGAAGTAATAGCCAAGAAGCTTTTGTGTGCTCTGCTGCTTTGATGTGGGTGCATGTGCAGGTTATCCAGCATCTCCTCAGTCACTGACTTCCTATCTAGGGTTATCTGGAGTTGTTTCCTCTAATAGATCCATCTATTTAGAACTGCAAAACAGGTGAAATGGCCGCAATTCCTGTGCACATTCCTCAATGGGACATTGCAAGTGCGCTCAACTTGGGCAAACAGATTACAGAATCCCTGCTAGCTCCTTGTAGGTGCTTTCAGGGACAAAGTGAAGCTAGAGAGGAACTGCTGAGGAAGTTGCAGCAGTGATTCTGTGACCGCAGGGAGATGTGAGGACTGATTAACCAGAGCTGAGTTTAGCAAAGGTCAGAGATCTCAGCTTGTGGATTGTGGATCCACCGATTCTCCCATTGGCTCCAAGGCAGGAATAGTTGATCCAATGATTATTATTTTCCATTTTGAGCTTGTGAGAGGCTGATTCCTTCCAACTTTGTTTTCTTTTCCTTTTGGGATAACGAGGTGGATAAAACCCCCCATGAATGTTCTGTATCAGAATCCTTTCTTCCCACTCTCACATGCTCCTAAGTATGTCATCAGTTGCACTCAGAGAATGAAGCCCCTGCTGCCAATACACGAGCAAGGCTTTCGGAAAGAGTTGAATTGGAAAAGAGGTGGGATCAGGCTCGCCCACATCATTTTCTTTTGTGCCAGCGCTAACAGACGGTTCGAGTTAAAGCAAGAAACAGCCAGGAAAAATGTGCAGATGCTTAATTCTCTGCAGGATTTATAATATTATACGGTAAGCGTTTGCACCCTGTACAATAAACCCAAGTTGGCTTTACTACATATAAAAGAAAACAAAACAAAAAAAAATCACAACTTTGACAGCAATTAGGGTGAATAGACATTTATTTTATCCCTTTACTAGCAGGACCAATTGTGATTTTATGCTCTGAAAAAGCTCATTTTAAAGTTTTATGTCTGAAGTGGCCTTGCCAAATCTAGCTTAATATTGTTACATTAAATGGATGGTAAAATGTGTTCTTAAAACCCTCCATCCTGTAAAGGGCCTGGAACCATGGAACTACTGCTAATGAGAGTCAGGTCCTGAAACACAGCCCTTAAGCATGTTTGCTAGAGCCCAGCTGAGCGGGTTTGCCAATCCCTCCCAGTACGCATCATCCTCACTTTTCAGACTGCATACACCATCCAAGCTGCTGTTGATTCCCAGCCACCCGGACCACTGCCCAATCTACAGCCACAGCAGGAAACCCAAACTGCCTGGAGCCCCGCTGGCACCACGGAACACTTTAAAGAGATCTTTCACATCTTCACAAGTGGAACTCAACCTTCCTACACCCCTAACCCTTCTTTTGCTCTTTTGGCTCTAGGAAGAAAGCCCGAAACCATTGGTTAGAACCAGTGTCTAACAATGATTAAAGAAATTCTGGTAACACTTTCTCATTTCTTCACACACCCAAAATCTTTATCATTTTGTAGGATGTGGCCAAGTATGGAGGAGCTTCAAGTATGTGGTGCTTAGATCACTCCCATCACTACTGGTCACATTACCCTCATAGAAGGCAATATAATCAGGTTGTTTCAACCCTCACAGTGCCTCCAACTATTTTCTTTCTCCTCTTTTTGAATGGTGAGTTGGACAAAGCACATGAATATCATGCACCAGCAAGAGTTGTTGCTCTTCACACATGCACACGCTCTTCACCGTGCCACCAGTACAGAGATACTACAAGAAGCTGTAGAAAGAGCTAAACTGGAAAGAAAGTGTCATAATTAGCCCCTTTCTAAGCACAGGGAGCTGAGAGACAGGACTGATTAAGTAATGTGGCTTGCTCCAGATAAAATACCTGTCCTTGTGCACAGGACCCCCCAGACTGGTTAAGCAGATCTCCAGGCTTTGTGGAGGATGCCAATTACCAGCGCTGCCCTAATACCCCACAAAGTTCAGCAGACTCATGAAGGGTGTGGAGAGCTTCCCATGCACACCCAGCGCCTTCACTTCCCTCCCAAGATGAGACCAGGAAATAACAATGCACGAAGCTAAGAGGAGGTAATTACAGGGTGAAAGCTGTCCAAACTGAAGGTTAGCTATTGCCTGAAGGTAACACGTGAGTGTAGCACATACTGAAAGCTGCCTCAGAAACTCTTCCAACTGCCACTGCGCTGTTTCCAGTAGAGCAGGTCTCCAGGCAAAGTTCACCATGTTCCTGTACATGAAGCTGGCTCCCTGGAGAACTGGGTTCGGTTCTGGGTGTTATTTGTTCAAGGCCACTTAACTCCTCCAAGTCTCTAGTCTTACTCAATTGAAGGCTGCGGTGTCGGGGTTGTGAAAGGAGGACAAAGCCAAACAAAGGTTACATAAAGCAGGGCTGGAAATGTACTGCTCGCTGTTATAAGCTGTCTAAGAGCCTGCTGCTGAGAGGTACTGCATCAGGAGTAAGCACTGGAGTTTGGAAAGAGAGCTCACAGATTGCTGTTGTGCAGTTGGGTAGGCCAGGAACTGATATCAGATGATGTGTTCTATAATCTGGTTCTGATAATCACATAGGGCTCCGTGCTATGAAACAACCCCGATGGAATTTAAATTCTTTGGACTTCCCCATCAAACCCAGAGGATTTTTACCAATATCCCAGCCTCCATCCTTCTTTTTCATGCAGTTAATTATCCGGTTGAAAAGAAGCAAGAGGAGATGTGCATCTCCCTACGATAGCAGGCCTGATGTGGCGTATCCCTGGAGCCATCCCTCTTCCTTCTGCTCCTTGTTGCTGGAGCTGAGTCAGGCCCCACTTTGATGACCATGCTTCCGAGGGATGCAGATCCTGAAAACTGTGCACACCTCCCAGGAGACTGACAGTGAAACACACCAATAGATCACTGCTTTCTAACCCCACTCCACTTAGGAGACATCATTTAACATCACGGACATTTTAGTGTCTTGAAATTGCTTTAATTAAATACAGTTATTTTGAGCAGTACTGGGCAGCCTTTTCTGCCCTCAGATTCTTCTGAAAGCTTTTTGAGCTTTCCTAAGGTGGTGATTTCCATTCTCTTTGTCCAACAGCACTTATTGAACGATTCTTTTTGACAGGCTTAAACGCAAGCAGCGAGACTGCAGTTGCTGCAAGATTAAAACTATATCGCTAATACAATGCCAAAGGCGCTTTTCTTTCCCCATGAATAGTTTGACAGCATTTGCTTTTTAAACTAACAATGCTTTAAACAAATCATGTTTAATAGTGACTTGTATCGTAAACTTCTGGTCAGTCATTTAGTGAAAGGTCTCAAATGTGTGTTGAAAATCAGTATCTGTAACATTTTTATGTTAGCAAGTGTTTTCAGTGTTCCTGGTTTGTTGATTGGAAGGTAAAGGCAGTCAGTAATGTCAGTAGTATCCATGCATTTCTTAGATGGAGTTAAAGCATCCCCATTGGAAAATGGGACTTCTTGGTTGCCCGTTGGTTACTCGAGGAGGCAGGTAGCTGATGCAGTGCACTGGGGACCATTCACTGCAGTGCTCATTCCTTTGACTGCTCTCCCTCTCACTGCTCAATTAAGTAGAGGTTGTGCCCAGCAAGCAGATAGGATAACTAGAGACAAACCTGCCCTCAAGGCTGCTTCTGACAGCTGCCTTGGCTCAAAGGGGCATTCACCTGGTGCTGCTGCTGTCACTCCGTAAGAAACAGTCACACACTGACCCTGAGACTCTGAAAACTGCACTGAACTCCGTGAAAACCGAGTGGGAATGAAGTGCAGTGCATGGGCCTGTTTTACCACCCCACCATGGTCAAGCTTAATCATCTTTCTTTACCCCGTGACCCTGTTTAGCTGTCTCTTTTACCACTGACACGTGGCTTTGTTTTTTCAACACCGTTTTCTATTTAAGAACTTAGCCATCAACTTTCCCAGGGGAACACAGGGCGGTTGGGCAAGAGGCAACGGCCTGAGATGGCGATGCCTTTCTGCCAGTACCGATGGCAACAAGGGAAGCTGTGCCTTGGGAGAGTTGTGCAATGGTTGTGTTCCAGGCAGCACGGCTGGTGCACTGTGGGCATTGGAGCCAGGCCAGTTTTCCATCTTGCCAAGTTCAGGAATAACATTTCGGACGTGCAGGAAGGAGAAGGCAGGCTGGGGGATTCAGTGGTGTTCCTAAGGCTAATGAGGGAATCTGCTTTCTGCAGGTACAATTAGCAGGAGGGCAAATGAGTGTTAGGCTGGCTGTACTGGAGTGGGTTTCTTTTTCTCACACCTTTGTGACAATTCATGAACAAAACACCTGCGTGGTGGTTGGGAGCCAAGTTTTAAAGGTCTCCATCTAGAACAGTCGTTCTGGAGGGATCAAAGGGCACATCTGGGGATTATGGTCATCAGGAGGCACTGAGTTTAGGTCTGATGGCGATTTGCAGATGGTGTCAGGCTGGGATTTATAAATTGACTTTCTTAATGTACATGTAAAATAGAGGCTGCATCTAGAAGAAATGTGAAATCTGAGGTTCAGTCCGGTTGGAGTGATGGTTTCAATGATCTCGATTCCTTTTAAAAGCAGCAATACTTGGGGATACATTCTCCACTCAACAAAGCATAAGCACATGTAGATAAACATGCCAGAGTGCTTCTGAGTGCAGAGATGCCAGCATGCACCAACATAAAAAACCTAGCCCTAAATAAACCTGAAAGCTTAGACTTTGGATGTTCATCCTCTCAGCACTGCATACAGAGCAGAGGGTGAATGTTCTAATTTACCAGTAGGCGCCTGAAGCCGAGTGGAATGAACGTGTGCCAGGTATTATTGTGTGCAGGCTTGGTGTCAGTGGGAGGAGAAGGTGCTTCAAGGAGAGCATTAATTTGGGAGGGGCCTAAACTAATTAAGTAACTTACTTAATGTCACAGCACTTGCAGGAGGAGACGCTCTGGCAGTGGGAGCCAGGCCCTCTCCTGGGGATGACTAATAGTCCAAACAAACGGTAAGATAGTGGCATTAAACTCACTTTAATAACTGCGGCTCTTAAAGGTCATAAAACCTCTTCACTTTTCCAATTTCAGCTTTTCCCGTCTACTTTGCTGAGCAGTAATCAGGTCATTGGGCCATTTCCCTTGGAGACTGACCAATACGTCCTCAGCTTTATTCTAAATATAGCAGGTCCTTTTTTTAGCATTGTTAGTTTTCCCACTTGTTTTTTTTTTTCACTTTACTCCTTTAAAGTGAATTTAGTGCAGCAGAAAGGTGCCAGATCGACATCACTGGAAAATGACGTTCCAGGGCTGCTGTTTATCCGCAGAGAGCAGCCTGTGTTTATCCACAGCATATTGGCAGTGCAGGCTGACTTCTGCACCACTCCACCAATGTGTCTTAACCCTGACCTGTGGAAACTAGGCTAGACTTAGTCTCTCTGCTCCAAAACCACCCTGTGTAGGCAGCCAGCATGATTACCAAACCCTCTTGTCCTGGTTGCTTTGGAGCTCAGACAGCAGTCGACAAAGGCTGGACTTGCAGTTTTAATGGCAGCATCCTTGTTACACGGGAAAGCTGGGATTTAGCATGTCCAGAGGCAGGTAATCCAGGCGGCTGTCCCTGGACACCCTTTGTAATTACCTGAGAGGATCTATGCTAAGAACTCTTATGTAAGGGAGGTGGCACAACTCCTTTCTATGGCTTTTCTCTTTTGTGTTGGCTTTGAAACGAGTTAGAGGAACAGCTTAAACCAGGCAGGTGACTTCGAGCTGGGTAGAGTTTAGTGAGTTGAATCCCACCCAAAGCGATCAGAGGAGAACCAACATCTTGAACAGCCTTGTTCTTCTGCTGTATCAATCGCGGGGTATTTTCTTAGGCCCCAGTCCTACAACTGGATTCCTGGAGGCTTCAGCTTCTTCTATGTCTGACCCCATTCACAGAGCAGGGCTTTATATTGCAGACCCTCCAGGGTGCTGTCTGCAGTCAGCTTCGCACAAGTGACGCTCTTTTGATACCCTGACATAGACAGGTTTGCACAGCACCCACAACAATGGGGGAAATGTGGTCCTGTTGGGAGCCTCTGGTTATGATTGAAACATCAGTTCCTAAGTAAATAGCATTTGAATTAAATTTCAATAGCTTTGCACTGCTGTTTATGGTGTCACTGACAAGTATTATGTATGGTATAATCACTACAATTTGCTCCTGTAATTGCAGCTTCATGTTTTGCAACATGCACGATGCTTTTCACTTCCAATCCAGGGAAGTAACCTACAGATCAACCCTGACAGCTCCCGACTTTTCCCTTTTCCCGTGTGCTTTCATTTCTCTTGATGATTCTTGGCTTTCTACTCTGGAAGCTGCAGGATTGTTTGCAGGCCACAGGGTGTGCATATGAAAAGCCAATGTGGCTGGGTGTCCTCAAATATGTTTCTACTCATGGTGTTCTGAAAATGATATTCCAGGATCAAAGCCATGCCATCCAGTGAAATCAAACTCATCATGCCCTAATGCTCTCTATGTTCCAGATTCTAGTGATGATACAGCTTGGTTTAAAGGATACAGATGCTCCACAGCACAGTGGACTTGAAGTGCAATGTTATGTGTTACACTCTCTTACAGTTTGGTCTTTGTTGTTCAATGTATGTTCTGGCAGAGGGGAGGTTTAACAAGTAACTGCAGTGAGTTACTTGGCTGGCATGGTTTGATCTGTTGGCTTGCTGGGAAGTTCAGTGCTTCAGGAAATACTTTCTCCCCATTTTGGAAGTCAGTAGAAGCTGAAGGTGCTCAGCAATAAGGAAACCTGCAAGTCCATCACCATCAGTGGTACAGCTGCGAGAAGAGAAATGGAACAGTCATGGCTGGAGACACTTAACAGGAGTTTGGCTTGGAAGCGGCGCCGGCAGCCTAGTAGAGTTCTGGTTGGCAGAGGACGTTTGTGAGCAATGGTTTGTTCTGTCTGACAGATAATTGCAATGATAAATATGATTTGCCTGCGCCTCATTTTCCTTCATCCACTGCCTGCAGCTGTACTCACCTGAGCACAACCAAATTGCCTGAGGCAGCAGGAACTGAAGCTCCCTACCGAACCCACAATGTCCATGTAGCAGAGGTTATACACAGAGGTGTGTGTCTGACATAAAGATGGGGTCGTGCCTGCACTCCATGTGCAAGCTCTACAAAATACAACCTCATTTGCCCAAGCATCCTTCCCATTCCCTTCTTGTGGGATCACTTTTGGGTTTTGGAAGCAAATTTGCCAAAACAAGTTTCGTTTAGTCTTAATTTAGTTATTTTTATCAGAGACTGGTTTAGAAGGTGGCTGACCCCAGATTGTGTTTCAAGAAGCCTTTAAGTGCTATGGTGTATCACAATCCGCATCCTGCTGCTAAAGGTTTCTGTAATATCTGGCTGAATCAGATAGATGAGTCTCATCACAGATAACTTCCATCATCCAAGTGGGCATGCAGGTGAGTCCCCATGGACTCCTGACATGCCCCTGTGTCTGCAGAAAGGATTTTATTCACCTCATTCTTCTTCACCATTGAGGAATTGGGTATTTTCCTTCAGTTCCCGTGGAGAAACAAAAGTGGTTTCTTCCTTGGGCTCTTGTCCCTTCAGAACCCGCATCTCCGCAGGGTTGATGCCTGAAGACATGCTGGTGTTCAGCCATCCGGACATCCCACCAAACAGTAAAACTGGACCAGCACACAGAAAATGTTCTGACTCAGTTCTGTCGAGAAGGAAAAGGCTTTTCTAAACCATGTTTTACAATTTATTGTCTCAAAACACCCCAGCTTGTGAGTCTGCCTTCAGATAGACAGATATTTGTCACTCTATTATTGTTTTACAGTGTCAGTTCCAGACACTTAAGTATTGTTGGAATGCAGTAGGGGGGAAAAAAATCATGTTTTAAATCTCCGATGGGGTAATAAACTGCAGCCAGGAGCTAATTGTCCTGAAACTTGATCCTTTACAATATGTTATTGCTGTAATGGGACTGCCCAACTCTACTGCGCTGGGGTTTGTTTCACCATTAGTTAGGTAGTACATACACAGTGAAAAAAAAGCCCAGATCACAGGTTTGCTCCCAGCTGTAGACTTAAGCACAATTCTCAAAGCCATCGATGCATTTTGTACATTAAGCTAGTAAGGGAGGGTATTAATCCTCATCAAGTTTAATGGCTCACTGTGGATTTGCTTCCTACCAGCTTTCTTCCACCCAAGAAGTCCTGAGAATGCTGTACCCCTCCTGTCAGGAGAAAATGAATCATTACCCAGAGTCTGGAAGGGCAGAGGTGAATTGGAAGCCGCGCTATGGAACACTCACGCTACAGTATTATTATTTGCTTTTTACACTAGCATTAAATAATATTTGAGCTCGGGGTGGTCAGCCCAATGGGTGGTTTCACATGCTCAATGCAACCGAAGAAAGATTACATCCATCATGTGCTCATTCGTCCTAGGTTTTGTTCAACAGTCTTTTTTGGTTTGGTTTGGTTTGCCCCAAGCTGGATATTAGCCACCAGATCTTAAAATGCAAAGTCCAGCTTCTAAACATCAACCCTCATTTTGGATGGGATTTGGACTGGAAACTCTTGAAGATCCAAAAAGAAACAAGTGATGTTCTTTCTTAGTGTTTTTCTCATCCATGTTCTGGGTAAGGCTGATTAATGTGCCAGGTTACCACTGGAAGTCTAAGGATATTTTAGCCAAGCAGAATGAGATGTATTGAAGTTGATCCAATTTTAGGTCACATTTTCATGGGAATTCACTGAATTCTTATTTTCAGAATTTTCCAGCTGTAACATTTAGTGTGAGAATCTGTTCTCAGATGATTTTCCCCCATTCTTGAGCTCACAGTCGTAGGATATGAGCTGAAGGGGACCCATGAGGGTCACTGAGGGTCACTGAGCATCATCACACTTCCTTAGCTCCGAGCAGTTAAGCAACGCAGGAGCCAGCTGAGTGTGGCATTCACCGGAGATGCATCTTCACAGGGCAGAGAGAAATTCAGATGCATTGGAAAGAAGAATGACTTGAAGTCCAGACAGAGCAAACTTTTCCTTTCTGATAGCTTCTTTATGTATCTGAAGTTCTTAAAATCACTCTTCCAGGTTGAAGAGTGGTGCAGTGATTCTTGATATGCTTTTGGACCTCCTGAACCTGAATCATTATTCACTGTTCTTCATGAACAGTTATATGCTTCTGTAACTCTGCAGCAAATCTACTTGGATTCCTAACAGTCAGTGTGCTCATGCTGTTTCATCATACCTGTACCTCACATCCAATAATCTCATTCTGAAAGTGGATACTAGATATAACTTAGGTTTAGCAGAGCATCTTCTATCTCTGTAGAAGATGCTGCATCTGAAATGGAGCTAAAACTGTCAGTGGACGTATTGACGGGGGAAAAATGTTTTTCTCCCTAAAGCTGAGATATTCATCATTGTTATAGTAAGTAATAAACTTAGGCAGCTGAGTAGCCCATTAACACCATGTTACCGTGCAGGGAGATAACAAAGACAGTCGCTTCTTTACACACGTGAAGAAGCTGACAAGAAGACAAAATAATTGGAGAGGGTGTGATACCTAATACGAAAGTTAAGAGCGTGGCACTCTGGGGACCCAGCGTGCAGGGAGCACACGTGAAGTGAGGAAGTGTTTCACACAATCATTTGTCAGACCATAGCTGCTCATTAAACGATGGTCAGTCTCTCTTTCACAGTAACTTCACTCCTTCCTGCCTAAGGAGAGCTGAGATGTGGATGTATATACACCCATGATCTCCTATGGTTTAGACACAGCAATTAGAAACTAATTACACTGAAACACTTAATCCCAATACGGGGGGGGGGGGGGAACTGTTTAAATTTTAAGTTGTTAATACATAATTCTTAAGTGAACAAGTGCCAAAGTGAAGGAGCCAAACCAGCTCGAGGAGGCTTTTCTCTTTACTCTAACCATGGAGGTGCATGCTTTGAGCAGGGGGTCTTACTGGGATTAAGTTTATGCTGAGCTTTCCAGGAGCATTTCGGTATGTAATAGTTACACGATATTCTCACCCCTCTCTGTGCATCTTCGTTTAGTTCAGCCAAGGAAGGTAAATGCAATTCTTGGTGTAACTAATAAGAATACTTCATACTAATAAAAGAAGGAGCCGTTCACTGGTGGATACTTCCAAGAGAGGTCTTCTAGGTGATTAGAGTTAATTACTGTGAATTGTATTTGAAGAGGCTCTGTGGCAAACAGTACCTCTACTTCATTCTGCAATGCCTCGTGTTGTGCAATGCTGATAACCATCAGTTGGTACAAAGCATGAACCATGCCTGGTAATATCCCTCAGAGTAGCTCAGCAGCACCAGTGTATTGTAAGGCTAGAGAGCAAATGTGATTGTGTTTTAGCAGTCTGCAGAATGGGCAGCAGCAGAGCACTTTGTATAATGTGCATCTTTTATACTATGATGCAGGGAGGTGATATCTGAGTTATCATATGTACTTCTTCACTCTCTGTCATGGATAGAACAGCTTTTGGACCAAGTGCTGCAGTTATTTTCTATTCAGTTCTACATCTGTATGGTAGAGGGGATGTAAGATTGCTTCTTCATGTAGTGATACAGCAGGAACTTTCTAACCAAATCCGGATCCTATTTTCAGTTCCCTGCAGAACTGACCAAAACCAGGAATTTCGATTCCCCTTAATAAAGTCTAACTTGATCTTTCCTCCTGAGTTGTGCCATTGTACAGTACAGGACACTGAGGAAAACACAAATTGTTCTTGCTTCCAGAAACCAGAAATTGTGATAAATTTGATAGAAGTCATAAAAATGGATCCATCTCTTCAGAGCATTTGGATTTCACAGTCCAAAGCTGTTGCACTGGAATAATATCGATCAGCCCCACATGAAGGATTGGGTTGCGTTTGTGGAGGAAAAGTCAGGGAGAGGCCTTTGGGTGATCCACGTTCCTCCCGTTTCTCCCCTCACTTTGTGATGGGCCAAAATAAGCTTCAAGGTCACAGTCACATTTTGGGCTGAGTAGTTTGGCAGGTAAAGCCTATTCCACAGACATGAGGGATACACAGAGCTGAGGCGGAGCGGAGCCCATGTTCAGCTCTGCACAAGAGAGGTTGATTGTTTTGGCCTCTTTCCTTTGCTCTAGGGTAAAATAGAGGCACCCTTCTTGGGATATTATTGGTGCGAAATCATAAGTTACAGTTTTATTACCAGTTGCTGTGTGTGTGAGAGGGAGGGAGAGGAGGAGGTGGCAGGTCCAGGGGAATAGAACCGCTCTTTGTAACTCTGAATCCATTCTTTTTTTGCTTTGCAAAACACAGGTTTAATTTTAGGGAGGGAAAAAAACAGAATTTGCTTTTAGCAATAGTGGCAAACAGACTTATTGTGACAATTTATGGGCTTTTTAAAGTCTGCTTTTCTTCAAACTTGGTGAATTCTTCAGTTTGCATTGCTGGAAAGTCCACTAAGAAGGAGGTTCTTTCTTCTTTCTTCCTGTCATGTCCCCATTACATCCTGCAGACAGTTTCAATTGCATGTTGTAGTTTTTACATGCCGAGTTTTCAAGCGCCGTGTAAAACCTTGCTGTCAATGCATCACCTGAACACGAAGGTCTTGGTTACAGTGGTGAAATCTGACTTAATAGCACTTCTCATGGAGCCCAAAGCTGTATGAAACTTCTGTCCAGGGAATTAAAGAAGGCCATAAGCAGAAGTTCTGCCTGGGGGGGCCAGGAGACAGAGTTAAAGGTGATTTTCCCAAGCATAAAGAGAGGTGAGGGTCTCACAAACAAGCCATGGATAACTGACTTCAATGGTAAGATCTTTGGAGAGGAGAACGTCAGGATTTATAACGTCTTTCAGACACACTGGACATCATCTTGAGTGTAGTTTAATGGTGCACTCTTCAGTCACAATGTTATTGGTGACCTGGTAACCTAGCTGGACACTTGTAGATGAGAAAGATACTCAGAAACTTAATAAGAACACATCTACAGGCAGTGTTAGACCAGAGAAGGACTGAGGAGCTTTCCCATATGGCCCCTGACACACTTGCAATGTATTTTACCCCACCTCACGTATTAATGTAGAGCAACCATGTTGTCCATGTAAAACATCTCTGCATTGCATTACTTTACAGGTTTCAAGGAGCCAGAATCTGTGTGGAGTTGTAAAGTTCTATTCAGTGACTTGGTTTGCTTCCAAAAAGCAGGCTGAGATATTGGGAGCTGGAATCAGGGCTGATGGGGGGAACAGTTCCCCCCCATTAACTCCAGGATGTTTTCACTGATTGTTTTGCATACGGTACAGTTATTTACTTTTCCCTATGTCAGAAACCTCAGCTTCTGTGCTGATGATTTACAGTCAGTGGGAGTCAAGACGTGTCCTCCTCTACTGTATTCAAGAAGTGACTTTTTATCCATTGATGTATTAGTTCATTTACAGAAAGGCTGTAACAGTCATTTAAATGTTCTGCCTATATTGTTCAAGCACATTTGACAAGATATGAGCTCATCTTAAGCACCACGAGGGGTGGGGATGTTGTGTTTCACTCTTGCATGTTCGCAGTCCTCCAGTCATCTTAATTCTACCAGGGGATGGCATTTGGGAGCAAGAGGCAGGGATGGCAGATGCTCCGTATCAGAGCAAACCTGGTGATGGTTTCTATCGCAAGCAGGGCACTCGGTGACTCCTTTGAAGGGATGCTCTGTGAAAGCTCTAAATTCAGCAAACATTCAGGTTACTTTAGGATTGGGGTTTTAAATGATTGTTGGAGTATTTTGTAACTTCTGTTCCCCGCTGGTTGGGCTTCGAGAAGCCTCTCCCTGCCACCCCCTCCCCAGCTCCTTGACAGCAATCACTAGTTGTAAAATAATAGACCATCAGCCAGCAATAATTTGCAATCCAAACAGACTTGACGCTCTCTGACATTTATTGAAACCTCAGACCCTGTTCACTGGTTTCAGTTTTCCTCCCTTTGCTCTGTTTTTACAGACAGACAAGTGCTTAGATTTGGGTTTAATAATGAGGAGAAATTTCGTCTTGGCCCAGCTTTGCTTGTGTTGGCTGCGGCGGGGGCCTGCAGCAGACGGGCGGTTGGAGTTAATTACGCTAAATGGTGAGAACATTATTTGACCCCACTGGTTCGGCACCAGATGTTGTGCGTTGCCTCTGAGAAACCAGCACAGACGTAACGCTTTCGAGGCTGGATGGGGAGAGGTAACATACTCAGAGCTTAGTCACTCCTTTTGCAGCATTAACTAGCCCAGGATAAGCCTGTGACAAACAAATCTCTGCGCCTTATTAGGTACAGATGACAACATCCAGCTTTAGGCACTTGGGGCAAATTAGGGTATCGCTGTATTTTTGGAACAGAGTGCATCAAAAGCCCCCACACACCAAAAAGAAATCATTTTGCTGACTGTACAGTTAACATTCTGCCAGCACAAGGTATCAACCTTGGTAAATCCTTCCTGGAAAGTGAACTTTACATTTATGGGCCAGACATGATGGAATTTAATGTTTGAAAATGATTAAAGGATTTTGTTCTATCCTGGCAACAACCGCATTTATCAAGGTGGCAGACGTGGTGGCCTTAGAAAGAGCTGAAATGTAACCAAACTGCTGAGCTTACTCTGGCTTGGCTCTGGGAATCCCTCTGCTCTTTAAGCATTAGGGTTGGGAATGACATTTTAGATATGGGAGGCAGGGAGTACAAAGTGTTTATTGACCCCAATCTGTGTTAATAAAGCACTAGAAGTATTACTTGCTTGGGGATTGTCAGGACAAAGCAAAGTTGTACTGACCTTCATGGAAAACTGAAACTCCTCTTAGTCTTTGAATAAACTATTTGGACTGTGGGAATGACAACACTTACTACTGCCTTATATATTACAGGAAAGCAAGCTAAAAAGCATTCTTACCACAAAAAATGCATTCCTATTGCCTTTATTTGCTTGCACGGGAGTGATAAGGTTTTTAACATTACACAATCTGTAGGCGCACTTGAATTATGTCTCCGTTGCCAACAGATGACATCAGTCGTGTTCTACCAAACAGTAGCCCTCCTTTGCCCCCTTTCCCTCTGTGTGCAGGGCTGC
This sequence comes from Forpus xanthops, assembly GCA_032466535.1. Classification (NCBI taxonomy): domain Eukaryota; kingdom Metazoa; phylum Chordata; class Aves; order Psittaciformes; family Psittacidae; genus Forpus; species Forpus xanthops. Next base: position 154,758 of record JASSUY010007632.1, read on the forward strand.
TCTGGGTGCAGGGAGAGGTTCAGCTCTCAATGGTAGTTACCTGTTTGGGGGTGGCACTCTCTATTGGAGAAAAGCCACTGACTAAAGTCAGAATTCAGGACTGAGGTGGTTTGAGGTCTCTGGTATTTAAGAACATCACAATTTACCCATTTCAGTAGCTTAACAATACAGAATCCTTGCTGCTCCTTGCTCATACCCCAGTGGAGGGACTGCAGGAGCTGCACTCCTGAGGCATGATAAGGTGAATCAGGTACTCCACTACCCTACCTAGATGAAACACTGTGATTTGGATCACTCAGGAGATGCTGTTAGAACTCTTCCATTCTCCTGCTCGGCTGCCTTTCAGTGCTTTTCTCCCAACACACACGTGCAGCAGAAAGGCGCTGTTGATGTAATGCTAAACCCAAGAGAATGCTGCAGTATGGCTATTTCCACTGTTCTCTGATTCATTGAGATACTCTTGGCCATTCTTGATCGATCAAAGTCCTGTGGATTTGTCTTCCCATTGGAAATTTAAGAACAAGACTTTTGGAAGAAGTGGAACTATCCTGTAATTACCATGGTACAAGTCTCAACAAAACTTCCTAGCTGTTTTTTACCATCTCCCACACTGGCGAGCCTTGTATGACATACATCACTTTGAGATCCTCCTACCTATGTGGTATTTAGGGCACATCCCCCATGACCAAAGGCTATAAAGGCTGAGGACACGGTAAATAACAAGGAAGTGGCAGTGATACAGGGCTCAGTTCTGCAGCTCTGAAACCTACTTTACTCTAAAGTAGTGCGGATGCCCACAAGCATGGTACCATGGCCAGAACTCCTTTTCTGAGGCTGATGTTACCTATCAGAAGTAGTATTTTGTACCTACCTACTTGGATCAGCTTTGGCAGGACAGGAGAGGTGTTAATCGGAGTGTTCTCAGATGTATCTGAACAGCAGAGGAGGGAGCAGACTTGATGACACCAGGTCCATGTGCTGTCAAGTATCAGGTTATTCCAGGTTTTTGTCCCTCTTTGAGCACTATATGAGTAACTTTAAATGAGCCATACAATTTCCTGTATATATTTTATGCAAATTTGTATGCTGAATTTCTCCACCTTCATTGTTCTTCATTAACTGTCAGAGCAAACTTCTCTTGGATGGGGAAAACACTGAGTTTGGTGTGCTGGGGGTTTCTAAGAGAGATCCACTCGTAGGCTGCAGCGTTGTCTATAATTCAGTGTGAAGCAGGAGAGACATTAGCTGAAGTCTTCAGGAGCAGATTAGGCTGAGAAAATTTATGACAGCATTTAGAAACGTTAGACTTGAGACTGCGTGCCAGAGCATGACCAAATAGCAGTAATAACAGATCTCATTAGAACTGTTTATTTAAATCGAACATTATCCTGTCAGGGATGTTTGCACTGCTCTATAGGTCTTATTTTTATCCAGATTAACCTCTACCAAAGGCAGGCACCCTGAGATGTCTTCCTAGGGACTGCTTGCTCAGTGTATGTATTGGTTCCAAGGTGCTCACATAGTTTCTATGATATTTTTGAATTCTAAGGGCAGTGCTACTTTTTGTTCTTCTGTATTCACTATCTCCATATTTAATTATATCTATGTATCAAAATGCAGTTAGATCTTCTGTAGGATCTAAGTGGTTCAGACTCCAATGTCCTATTTCAAAATCATAGATAAATCCAGAAACACTTTAAACATCTCAATTTCGTATAAAAGTGCTTAAATGACCTTGTGCCTCTTGGCCATCACCACTTTGAAGCTTTAGTCTTGTGTATCAATGGGTGTTACACTGCTAAGCATCAGACCTCTGATGAAGTAGGATTCGGGAAGTACAGCTCTTCAGGGATTCAGAAAGCATTGTGCCATAGGAGAAGTCTTGGCTCATAGGGTTTAACTGTACATTCAGAAAGGTTCTGCAGCAGATTGATAGCACCCAAAAGACAGATGAGAAGGCTCAGCTCACCCTTGCTGAGCAGGAATTGCTATCTTTAACAGTTGAGTATTTGTTTTTCTGGGACCATAGTCTTTCTATCTCTTAGTCTTCATCTTCTTTCTATGTACAGCTTCAAATCAGTGTAAAGAACTTACCCAGACTTAATCTCCTCTCCGTATATAGTCTGTGCTTCCCAACCTTAAATAATCTTTCAGTATATGAATGTATTCTTTTAGCTTGTCAGACCATCAGTAATACAGACATGTCAACTGCCATCCCTTTAACAGACGTGAAGGTCTTTTGTGAGGCAAACATTTAGATAACCAGTGCATTGCTCTGTTGGTTTTATCACACAGAGGCACCATGGATGTGTCTGGACCTGTTGCATGATTTATCCACAGTAACGAGGCCAACAACCTGCAGACAACAGCTTTCTGCTCTGTTTCCTTACGAGATGGTAGCAGCATATTTATATATGCAAAGATCAGACAAAGTTATGACAAAGGCAAAAAAAAACCAACCCAAACCAACCCAACCAACCAAACCTCAGAAAGATACAATTTCATTGAGCATTTGAGCTGTGTATGACACAAATTCAGTGCTAGCCCTGTTGCCTGCAGACGTTAACTGCAGAGCTCTTCAAACCATCAGTGGAATGATTTCACCATTGCTCAGCTAAAATCTGGACAGTCGTTGGGTTTTGCAGCAGTCGATGTGACAAGTGCTTTTGATGAGTCTGGTCCAAATAATGTTAGAATCACTTTTCGATCCTTTCTTTTTATTGCAGCAAATCAAGCTGTTACTTTTGATGTTGGTCATAAGGATTTGGAAAGATTCAGGTGCTAGAATTGCTTCTCTAAAAGGATATTCAGGGGCACAGGAAATGGAAGGCGACACACATACTGCTAGAGAAGGGGTTGTTCCACCAGCTTGTCCTTTGGTTTCTGTTTGCGCACCTCTGCGGCTTTGATGAGAAGCAGTGAAACGCTATTAACTTCAGTGGAGCCATTTTAATAGGGGCTTTAATATTCACTTCACATGCTTCACGTCCACCTTTTCCTTACCCTCAAAGCTCTAGTAAAGCATATTTTTGCCTATCAGGACTAAAAATTGTTCTTCTGCCAGAAACCCATCAAATCCATTTACTAATGACGTATATTCAAGACAATATAATGTTTTTGATTCATGTTTTTTGGACAGCATTTTGAGTTGACTTCCCTGTAAATCTTGCCACTTTATTAATCCCTGTTGAGTAGCTGGCAGGCAGCTCTCTGCTTTATTTGGCTGATGGCACTGGTTTTGAGATAGTGCCCGGCCCTGCCTTTCCCATTAGGGCAATAGGCAACTTGAAAAATGCCTTTCAATGGCAGGTGAAGTGTCTGAAGAGACTCAGCTGTGGGGTCCCCAGCATCCATCAACTCTTCTATCCCTGAGCTACCTTCTAGCCTCTCCCATTACCAGCCATCTTCTGGTCTCTTTTTGATTGTGCTGGGTGAATAATGTGCATTCTGGTCATTTATCATTGCTTTTCTTGTTAGCTCCAGTTGATGACCCATTCATGTTTGTTGATACTTGGTTCATGGTGTTTAATAACCTGAAGATTCACATGCACATGGAAGAATCTGGATTATTAGAATCAAGTAGTGCAGTCACCTACCCAGTTTATTAACCGAAGTACTGCACTTCACTGCTGAAATCTTTAAATCATTCCTTCTTATGTTTCTGAATTGTATTAACTTCAAGCCACTGAGCTCAGTTGTGTCGTTTTTAGGTAATGGAGAAGAAAATGTTCCTTGCTTCAGGAAACGCAGGGTATAATTCTGTGGCTGACGTTGTGGCAGTGTTCGGACTGGTTCTTCCTTTCTGGCCAGGCTCTGTGGAATCATGTAGTGTATTTTAAACATGAATTCTCAAACACCTGAAAGAAACAAACCCGTTTGGTACATGTGTAAGTACAGTGAGGGCAGTTCTTTAGCATCCCGGACAGTAGCGGGAAGGACTTCTCCATGTTTTCCCACCAGACATCCTTCACCTTGCCGTATGGGATTCAGTTTACTTTGTGCTTGACGTCTTTGCTGAGCCAGCTTGCCCCGATGCCGTTAGTGCTGGTTGTTGTGGCGGCTGAGCCACGCTTTAAACTAAACAGTATTAATTCTGTGGTCTCGGTGGGAAGCTCACCCCCAGCATTCTTGTGAAGTTCTCAGATTGCAAACAGCAGAAGAATGCTGTGGATTTCATCCCAGAATGGCAGCGGGCATCAGACTTCCCTGGCTGCCCTGCCCTGGGAAGGCTGGGATGCTGTTTTCACTGAGGACAGTGTGGTACCTCTTGACATAAGGCAAATACTCAGAGATACTGTCACCTCATAAATCTGCATGTGTGTGCTGATTTATGATCAACAGCGTATCCTTCGCTTTCCCCACTGGAATCCACCCCATCGCTACCTCCTCGAAGGATGAAGAGTTGTCTTCTCTGATGTGGCAGGCTCCAAATTCTGATGGAACAGACCATGGCAATCCACAGCTCTGGTTAGATCAGCACCATGCCACTGCACATGCTGGCCAAGGCTTGAAAGAGGGGATGTGAAGTGCACGTGGAAAGGAAACGTTGACTTTATGGTGCTGCTTTAACCCAGAGCTGTGCAATGGAAAATACCACACCAGCAAAGTCAGATTGTGGGCTTTATTTCTGGCTCAAACAAATATCTCTTTTTGGTTTCTGCCATATCTTGCCTAGGGAAACGGGGGAAGCATCTGTGTTATTGCTTGCTAAACAACTCGAGTGTGCCCAGCCAAGCCACAGGAGCAAAGTTGAAACAGGGGAGAAAAATCCCAAAGGTATTTGGGCTCCAAGCCTGGGCTTGCTTCATGCACCAGCGTGTCTGCCACCTCCTCTCCTCAACCCCAGCTCTCCTGTACCTACAGACAAAACCACTCACTCTGCTTCTGCAACACATTTCAAGGCGCTGTTCACCTCGCTGACATTGGCTCACGAAGCCTCTTCATGCCATCTCTTCATAGCAGTCTGTGTCACTGTGTTGCCTTCCCAGTCTGGATAAAGAGAACTCACGTGTCAATCCTGTCAGGTGAATGCTAGGACTGACTGACTGTGATTTGTAGGGTTTCAGGGGGGTGTCTGAAGAGCAGGGCAATTTATCTATTTATTGGGGTTTAGTTAGGAAGTTAACCAGCCCCTAAAGCAGAGGGTGGAAAATCTGGCATGGGAATGAATTGTGTAAAACGGGATGGGAAGGATTATATTGCCTTTAAAAAGCAAAGTCAGCTGTAAACATTTTGATAGCTGCTATAACTGAAATGGAATAAATCTGTGAAATAGCAAAGAACTGCTCAAAAGCAGCTTTTCCCTTCAGGCTTTCATTTGATGCTGTGCACTCTTCAGCAATCATAGCACCTAAAGCAGTGTTTTCGAGCTACACATGATGTATTGAAACAACTTCAATATAAACCATTAAATAAGTGTCCTCCCATACCCTCAGCTATGGCAATAAAGCAACTCGGTGTGGAATATGGAAGGTTCAAACCAGATGCTGACAGCAGTAGCTCTGTTACATCAGTTGGCAGAAGGTGTTCTCCGGTGAGGCTGTCTATGGAGTTCTTTCATTGGACAGTGATTTCTGTGCACAAAGTAAGGAAGGGGCTCCTTGGGCATTTCATGGAGTAATGAATCCTCTCTGTGAGAGGAGAGCCTGATGGCAAACACAACCCTCCAAAGCAGATTGTGGCTTCATCAGGCCGTAGCTACAGCTGGTGTTGGATTTCCCCTGATGCAGAAGTTGCCAATTGGCTAAAATCCTTTATAAGAAAGTCTCAGCTGTGAGGTCCTCTTTTAATTAATGACTAGGCAGGAAAGGTACCTGGAATGAAACTGCCCGGTTTTCATCTCATTTGTTTCCTTCTCTTTGCCCAGAAAGGGTCCTCTAGCCAAGACACTCGCTTGTTCTCATGAATGAGTTAGGACTTTGTGTGTTTTCCAGATTTATCAATACTGAGCATCTCCTTCTGTTTCTTTATGCTGCTGAAATTCAAGCAGAAGGAAGGAATTAGTATTAATTCTAGTCTTTGCCATGCAACTGTTTAAAGCTTCTGCAGGCCCTGGTCCCTCCCCAGCTTTTGCAAAGGCACCACCCCCTTAAGCCCCCAGAATGAATCCACACAAACATGCCCCATCCTCGAATGACTGCTCATAGGTGTAACCCCAGTGTATGTATTTAGGGAGACCAGTGTCCACTGGTTCACTCTGTGTTTCCTCTGTAAAACCAGTCCCCTTAGGAAGCCCTTGGTTGGATGCCTAATCCAGGCTGAGCATTGAGAATCTCTGCCCAATTAGAAAACATCTTGCCTGCCCTGGATGTGCAAATGATCTTTATGCAAGCGAACTCCTGTAGTAGTAGAGATTGGCTTCACAAGCAGAGAGGCTTGTCTCCATTCTGTCTGTTATTAGATTGCTCTTCCGCGTGTCCTAATGACAACTGGATTTGCCCATGTACTCTTGTTCAGCACCCAGGCGTAGTCCCTGGTGCTGTGAAATTAAAGGTTCTTTTCCTGTTGAATGAGTGCATTTGGGTTTGCATTTAGCCCTGGTAGTGCGATTACTACAAGTAGTAGGGCTTAAAACGAAGGCAAAAAAAGATCCAACGTAGACAAGGCCAAAGTTAATAACATCAGAAGCCTGATCATTTGTCACCTATGGTCACTTGAAACCATTCTTCCTTTTACACGCTGTAATTTCAGATAGACTTGTGTAAACAGTGTAAAGATTTATTTTCTCAAAGTATCAGACCCACTTAGCATGAGTCACAGGCGAGATTTCGGGCAGATAATTCTCTTCTAATAGATTTTTGGGTTAACAAGATAAAAATTAACACGCAAATGATTACGTGCTGACTGAAGGAAACCTGCTTTTATTTTGTTCCCTATTTGTTTTACAAGGGAAGTCCTCAAGTGTCTTGCAGGGGCAAAAATATTTCAAGTGTTTGCACATGTTTCCCATTTCCATTTTATAAGATTCATTCAGAGGCAGCCAAACCTATCTCCCTCCCTCTGTTTGGTTTTTTCTTTTGATACACTTCTTAATTAGGCTTAAAGGCTCCAGAGGTGCTTTTTTCTGTCTGTCTTTTTAATCCAGATGCAGAGAGTGGCAAGCAATGCTAGCAGTTGAGTCATAGGGCTCTAAAACCAGTGCTGGATGCGCCTCAAAGGACCGTGGGGTGTCCTATGATTTGCTCTTTCTACTTGGTATAAAGGAGCAAAGTGGAGATCTAAGGCCTGTGCGTCATTGTGAACTGAAGTGACTGCGCTTGGATAATGTAGATCTGGCTTTGACTGCCAAGTTCTAGTCCCTGGGAAGGTTTGGCCACTGGGATCTGTGTATAGCTCCGTCTTCAAAGGGCGGTGCTCTGCGATGAATGCTCTCATCATGACTGATTCAGGGTGTGTAGGGAAGCCGAGGTGATTTCAGTTCCTCTCTTTCTCCGTGGTCAGACCCTGCAAGGGCTCTGCTACATGATGAGCAGGAGGATGCCCTCTCCACGGACATCTCTGTCCCCAGAGAAGCTGTGTCCCGTCACTGTGCCACCGGAGACAGGGTACCACGATGTCAGAGATGATGCTTGAAGCCTCACATAGGGCAGGTCTCAGTGGGGCTGCTTGCTCATAAGAGCCAGCCTTTGGAAAGATTTAAGAGCATAATTTTATAAGAGTTTGGGTTTCTTTCTGTTTAAAATTTGACCCAAAATGGGTATGGACAAGGGTATCGAGCAGACCTGAGTAACTGGAAAGCACAGAGGAAGGCCTGACCGTCCTCTGTACCACCTGGGGGCTCTGGCTCCTGCTGCTTGTGCCTTGCAGCACCAGCTCATCCTTGGGCTGTCCACACTGTCTGTCCCATGGGCACTTTGTAACCACAAATGCTCAAGATAGCAAATACAGTTTATCATGGCTCAAGGTCTCTCTGCTGATGAACGTTGCCTTTTGCAGGACTATCAGGGCAGAACTGAGTATTTTTAAGGGGAGTCTTATCATAGTGATTAAAGTTGCTTTGCATTTTGCAAAGTGACCTTTTTTCCCATCACCCCACTTTTAGCAGCGCAGTGAATCGTCTCCTCTCATTTTAGCAGAGAGAAAAAGGAGGATTTCAAGAAGTTAAGGACTGATTAAACTGTTCCACTTGTGACAGTCTCAGAAATCCCTCAGATCATGGTGAGTCACTTGTTAATCTGTTTAATCCCTAGTTAAGTCTGGTGAATAGGTCTTGACTGATGCTGGTGTAAATGAAATAAGAGCAACTAGAACTTCACCAAGACAGAACAAATGTATATTCTCACCATTAAAAATAAGGAAGAACACTGAATTAGTCCTCAGCTAGAGACAGAAGAAAAGGAACCACAGCAAAATAAAATGAAACTGTTTGCAGGAGAGCTCTGATGTATTAAAACCGGGACAGGAAAAGTTTCCCTTCTTCTGATGGGGTAAATCAACAGATCCCTTTTGGAAGTGGGCAGGATTTCATCAGTCTCTGTCCTGAATGAGGGGAGCAGCTCTTGACTCTAGCTCGTGATTCACCCAAAGTGGCTCTGCTGAAGTCCTGTTTGAGTCAATTCAAAGGGAAATCAGATCCTGTGACTCAACAGTGGAATGGATTCAAGCTTAGACCTGTGACTTTTTGCATTGAAGAATATGAAGCAGCACATGGGCATCCTTGTATTTCTATGTAACAAATGATTTCACTAAAGACCACCAAATCCACAGCAGTCCCTGAGGTCAGAAACCACCAAACCATCAGTGGAGAGCCCCATTCCTTGCTCTAAATCAGTTTCTTCTTACTGAGTTTGGTGTCTGCTTTAACCAACTCTACAGCAGCCTTCAGAGGCAACACCTGAATCTTGCTTCTCCTTCTTTCTTCTCTTGGAACGTTCTCAGCGCTCACTGCAGAGGTTTTACTAAACATGTCAGATTAAAGGTATAACCAGACGAATAAATGCAGTCCATCTGAGGGCATGTTTCCTCTCACACGTTCAGTGGCTGTCAGCATTTTGAATGGGATTCAGAAACATGTCCTTGAAGCTGGCAGGAATGTAGCTTAATATATCACGGGCAGCATTAGAGAAAGAAGAAAAAGGGATGGAGGAAGCTTTCATGGAAATGTACCCCCCCACACCTTTCCTCTCTAATACTGCATTTACTCCAAAGCAGACATAAACAAGCTGTATTAGCAGGGAGGATGGTAGCATCCAGCCATCACCCTCCAGTTGGGAGTTCAGGGAGCGCTTTGGGATGTAGGTTCTATATCCTGGGCTTTTTTCACTCTCTTCAAAGCTTATTTTCTTTCTTTCCCAACAGTTTATTTCTAGTGAGAGCTGGTTCCTTGCAAGCACTTCCGACTGCCTGGTTTCTGCTCTGTACAAAGTCTTGCATTGAGGTTCCTGTTTTAAAGGGAAACTGAGGCACAGGGTTGCCAATGACTTTTCTCTCTCATGCTCGGTTCTTCTCACTACTTGTTTTCCTTTGTGCAGCTCATCTCTCTAGGAATAACTCCTCTTTCCCAGGTCAAGGTTGTGTCTTGATCTCAGTGCAGATATAATACCAGCCCAGCCAGCTTGGACTGGCCCTTGTTGTATCTGCATTAAGCTTGCACAAAGCAAGGTTTGCTGCAAACATGTGATGAGAGTCAGTCTCTTCTTGAGCAAATAGATGCTTTTGGCACATGGGAGAGTCCTAGAAGGAATACGAACTGCGTACAACACAGCAGCAGCAGATGCAGGTGTCTGGATGCTCTACTAGGAAATATGCCATCGAATGAGCAGCATTTAACCTCCTCCTGAGCTTCAAATGTCTACTTGTTTGTGTACCCTCAGGTCTTTAAGGAAAACAGTTGATCTCAAAGTCTTTTTAAGACCATTATTCATTCCAGAGCTGCACAATTACAGTTGCGTTGCTCATCCTTCTCTGAAATCCATCAGGGGTTCAGCAGGGCAGTACCAGCTGTCTGCTCAGAGAAGCTTAAGAGAGTGAGCTATATGGGATACCTAATGACTTCTGCATTTATCTCCTTTCAGCCATATGCATTTGTAGGAAGACAAAGTGCTGTGTTACAGTGAAAGAAAAACCATACGGGCTCCTGTGCATTGTAGGGTACTTAAAATATCTCCTTAAAATGTAGATTTTGACTTTCTGCCCAGCGCTGCCTTGAAAGTTCTGCCATTAAAACCTAATTGCTAAGTAAATGTTCGCTCAGTATTTCTCAGTGGAGGACAGAGAGAAAGTGGCTCAGTGCTTAGTTTTGGTATCAGTTTTGCTCCCGGTAATCTGTTCCTTTTGTTTTTTTATGTGACATTCTTTCTTTTGCAAGCTACTAATCTTCCATCTTGGAATAGACTGGAACCAAGGGGGGGGGGGGGGGGGAATGTGTTAGGTTTCAA
>JASSUY010007633.1:0-19956 GCA_032466535.1 Forpus xanthops
GTGTTGGGACCGGTCTTGTTCAACATCTTTGTCAGTGACATGGACAGTGGGATTGAGTGCGCCCTCAGCAAGTTTGACGATGACAGCATGCTGTGTGGTTTGGTTGATACACTGGAGGGAAGGAATGCTATCCAGAGGGACCGTAACATGCTTGTGAGGTGGGCTGATGCCAACCTTATGACGTTTAACCATGACAAGTGCAAGGTCGAACCAATCCCAGGCACAGCTCCAGGTTGGGCAGAGAAGACATTCAGAGCAGCCCTTCAGAGAAGGACTTGGGGGTGTTGGTCAATGAGAAAATGAACATGAGCCGGCTTCAGTGTGCACTTGCAACCCAGAAAGCCAACCATATCCTGGGCTGCTTCAAAAGGAGCATGACCAGCAGGTTGAAGGAGGTGATCCTGCCCCTCCACTCTGCTCTTGTGAGACCTCACTTGGGAGTATTTTGTGCAGTTCTGGTGTCTTCAACATAAAAAGGACATGGAACTGTTGGAACAAGTCCAGAGGAGGGCCATGAGGGTGATCAGGGGACTGGAGCACCTCCCATATGAAGATAGGATGAGAAAGTTGGGGCTGTTCAGCCTGTAGAAGAGAAGGCTGCATGGAGACCTCATAGCAGCCTTCCAGTATCTGAAGGGGGCCTATTCATTAGGGACTGTACTGAGAGGACAAGGGGTAACGGGTTCAAACTTAAACAGGGAAAGTCTAGATTGGATAAGAGGAAGAAGTTCTCTACTGTAAGGGTGGTGAGACACTGGAATGGGTTGTCCAAGGAAGCTTGTGATTGCTCCATCCCGAGAGGTGTTCCAGGCCAAATTGGACATAGCCTTGGGAGGCATGGTTTAGTGTGAGGTGTCCCTGCCCTTGGCAAGGGTGTTGGAACTAGATGATCTTAAGGTCCTTTCCAACCCTAACTATTTTATGAATCATAACCTTTAGGCAAAGGCCAAAGGATGCCAGCAGCGATCCCAGCTTTCTTACTTGCAGATAAATGGAGACTTTCAATTTCAAGCATCAATGCTTCACCACCATATCATGAAAAAAAATTCCACCCAACAGCACCCTAAATTGGACAAAGCCTCTCAGCAGTTTCAATATAGGAAAGTAAATATTCCTGACCTTTCTGGTGATTGTTTCCCTACCTCACTGCTTCTCCACCAGAACAGAAGAGGCTTTAATGAAATGACAAAATATCCAAGAGTTTCCCACTGGGCAAAACTTTTAATTTAATGCCTTGATAATCATTCTCTACAAATAGCAGGGAGTAGGAAATCGAATATAAACAGAAAGTGCCTAATCTATAAGGTCATTTGTGGAAGCCCTCTTGCCTGCTAAGAGATTGATTGTACCAACAAGTAAGGCTTGTTTCAAATGAGATGTCCCCAAGCCTGTCTATAAGAAGTTGAGAGCAGTACATGCTCTCCTCCTGGCAGAAATCCTCCTTATGCTATCTGCCTATAGACAGAAATCTTTAAAGATTTTATTAAGAGAAATTGTGTAAGCTTTGCTGATGTTTGGCACTTAAGAGACAATATGGTCATTTCCTCTCAGTGTCATCAGTGTAAAACAGCATTGCCAGGACACTTTGCTCAGCACTGTGGGATTCCCTCTTCCTCACTTCCTCCTCAAATGTTAAACAGCTCCAGGACTTGACATTTTTTTGTGAATGCTTCCTTAAACACAGCAAAACGCTTGCTTAATGAGTTCTTTTTTCCTAGTTTGACTGCAAAAGCCTATGTCAGGAGTGAAACACTTTACAGATCTTCAGTAAGTTAGTTGGAATGCTTATTGGCTCTAGCAGTGTTTGATACCAAGAGAGCTGCACTGGCTGTGTAACTTCAGAGGAAAACGTTTCTGCAGACTCCAGGAACAGAAGATTGCAAGGAATCATCTGAGTGCTGCAAGAAGAGTGAACATTTCTGGAACATGATGGTTCGATTTAGCTGAGGTGAGACCTTTCAGCTGTGCCGCAGGCTTCCTACATAGTTCTTCTTGTGTTTCAGTTCTCTATTTGTAAAACAGGAATGTTTTGACTCCACTCATGCCATAAAATTGATAATGTAATTAGGGTTAGGTATTTGAATACCAAAAACAATCTGAGACATGAAGCCTTGTACAGAATCTGAGATCAGAAATGGAGTTACTAACATGAGAGGGTCAGTAACATTCCTGGCAACGAGGGAGTAAAACTAAGGCTCATCAGGAAGCAAAAGAAGGACAAGTATATCTTGCTTTGGCCTAGAGCAGCAACTAGTGAAGCTGTAAGAGGAAGTGTTTCCCACAATACTCTCTGAGAAGAACCTAGAAAAAGCTAGTAAGAAAATCAAAGAACTTTCAAATCGTTTTTTCCTGAGTCCATGGTTTGTGTATACAATTAATTGCACTTTCACTCAGTCTTCAGTCTACAAGCACCTGCTTCTGCTCAAAAGGAGGAGTCAAGGCACCTGATGTGGCAGACAGCTGAGGCTGCAAGGAAGGAGCCACTGAAATGTTCCAGTACTATTTGTGCTATTAAAATGCTAATGAATCCCAACATCAGCTTTAATGCTGCTTTGTTTTAAACAAGAGATCATGAGCATGACAAGTCACTAAGCTCTGCAACTACAAAATTTTTATGCAAGAGCAAACTGCACCTCATTTTGTCCAAATGATTCTCTTAAAGTCCAAGGAAGAAACAGACATTTTATCATTGTTACATATAAAGTGAACATTTAGCCTCCGATCATTGCTGGAATAATGGGAAAGTGCTCTTTCTTGGAGCCAGAGAAGCCAATGCCACCTCACCTATTCTTATGCACAGCAACAACTGAATAACTTGTGCATCAAGTCCCCAAGCTTGTTAAATAAAGTACATCATAACCAGCTCAGTGATATGGGCTCAAAATGTTAAGATGCAGCTACGCAGATTCTTTGCTTGCATACAGAATGAAGTCAATAGCACAGCTGACTGCTTATTCAAGAGCATGTGTACATCCAGCTCTCTGTCTTGTATGGCATCCTATGCATGAGCACTTCCAATGAGATAGTCTTAGACCTCCTTAAAAACAAGTCTTGCTTTTTTTTAGTGAACCTACAAATAAAAACTTTAAACATGAATTCTTGGCTTGCTGCTTCTTGTTTCAAAGGAATGCTGCAGCAAATGTGGGGAAAGGGCTGAGTAAAACTATGCAGGAAAATCAAATCAATTATATACACAAAAGGCTGACAATGCAAGTTAATTACCTGAATATTTACTCAAAAGCCTTACCAGCATTTTGGAGGAATTTCAGGTGAGTGAACACTGAACTGCATGTGTTTTATGACAGACCTAATTATTTATACAGCATTCCGGATTCTTCTTATGCTGATTCCGTAGAAGAAACCTTCTATTTACGTATAAACAAACCCCTCTTCAGATTATTAAACCGGTTGTAAAAAAATTATACTAATGTCCTCAATAGCAGTGACACCAGCAAAGTTGGATGCCATCATGACCTACCATCACCATTTTCTTTCCCGCACAAAACTCCCTTTGTAGCAGGTTTTCTTCATGCTCTTACCCCAAAGATGACTGACACAAGAAAGCTTCTACCCCCATCTCCAGATACGTATCCCACCAACTGCTGCTCTCAGCAATGCTCCTCTGTCTTCATACATTAGTCTTGTGTCCCACAGATCTCACAAATTATCCCTTAGAGCCATCATCTCCTTCCTGTGCCATCCTTCCAACTTATTCAAATAATCCTTCCCCAGACAGGGTCCTGTAATAGTTATTTGTTCCTTGCATGTCCCAGTAAACAGTAATTTTGCCTTTATCTCTAGTGGATACAGGACCACACTTTTACCAGGGTGCAAAGACTCTCTGAGCTATGCTTATGTATTGAAATCTCATGTACACTGTATCCAGGCCAGAAGAAAAGGGAAATGCTTGTTCTTTCAAATCCTATGCTTAGGTTTAGGATATTCCCAGGGTATCTGTATTCAGCATCTTTGCCTTCTTCCCCATTATTAAAAAAAATAAATAAAAATAAAAAAGGATGATCACTTCCATTTGTCCTCAATGACCATCAGTATAACCTCAGATAAGCAAATTGAGAAGGATGCCAATTAATATGATACTTGCTGTTGAGCCTTTTTTGCCAATAGACATGAAAGGTGGGTTGCATTTGTGTTTCAAATGCTAACAATCCATTATCTCCATCTATTCAGACAAATAAAAAAGCACAATCCCCCTCCCAACCACCTAGGGATGTACATGGCAATAGAGCTTGAGATCCAATTAGCTGTCACAAAGACTTGAGGACACACAGAGGTAAATCAAAGCAGTGAGACAAGCTGTTTCCTGTGCAGGAACTAATGACCATTGTGTGATTATTTATTAGGTGAAACAGTGACACTGGACACAGACTCCTCTGCAGATGCTGTGATCTGGGAAAGGGGAAGCTAGCAGTTTACTCACAGAGATGAAGGACTTGGCAATCTATCCACTAATCTATTTGCTGCAGCCATCCCATGGGATCAACCTTTGCTTCAATTATTTACAATACTCATTTACTTAGTTTAAAGGTGAATGAGAGAGCTTTCAAATAGGAGAGAACACCACTAAAATATCAGGGGGAGAACGGATAGCTAAGGCAAAACTTACTATACGCTCCCACTGTGGTAATAGAAGATGAATGAGTCCCACAAAGCACGTAAGTGTGGGCTATCTGAAAATCCATTTATCCAAGTAACTTAAGTTCATTTCCTCTTAAATTCATGACTTTGGTAGGAAAATATAAGCCAAAATACAGAATTGTCTACTGCTGTAAGAATACATCTCTGCAAAAATCAAACCAATTAAACCCCAAGTAGATCAGGCCTCTGATGGCACCTGAACCTTGCTGGGGAATATGGGAAGGGCACACAAACTCCTCATGGCAGATCCCAGGCATTGGCATTGCCACCTCTTGGTGGCAGAGCTGCTCTACTGAACACGGCATTGTCATTGTCGGGTCCACTGGCAACTACGAACAAGGAGGGTAAGCAGCAAAGTAAGCAGAGAAGGCAGGTTAAATCACGTCCTCAGGGGAAGAAATTTTCCTGATTTCTTAGAACAATGGGAACAAATGTCTACTGATAAGCCACATTTTTGTAACTAAAAGACCTATTAAAACCCAAACCAAAACAGTCCACTGAAGGGTTAAAATCTGTTACTGCTTGGAGAAACTTGTCTGGAAAGAGTAATTTTGTGGAAACAAATTGAAGAAGTTGTGTCTTCCTAGATCCAGGGAATGTTAATCCTTAGAGGAAAGTAACACTTCACACACAGCTTGCTTTCTTATTCTTAAGATATGCTTTATCTGAAATTAACTCATTTTAAATAAATAATGCTGTGAGGATAACTACCATTGTCCTTGGAGGGAGCAGACCAGAAGGTGAAGTCAGGCTCACTACAACAAGCTTTATGCCTACTGTGGGGTGGTCTCTGCTCAGCCTGAAGGTGGGAGAAGTGCAGAACACACCCCCAGAGAGAGGACAGCACAAGTTGTAGATCCAGGGATGAAACCAAGGGCTTTGGAGAAACATAAGCTACTTCACAGAAACTCAGTAAGACTGCTGGAAAAGTTGCCTAGCTTTATTTTGAATGAAATGGAACAGAATCTCAATATCTTCCTGGCTGAACACCAGAGAAGGGATCATCTCCTTACCTATATTTTCTACCTTGAAAATATGTTCACTTTTTCCAAACACACAGGCGTGTACTTACAGGAATCGCACATTATGCTAAATGCCAGCTCCTCATCTAGTAGAAATTTGCCTGGCTCCACTAACATCAATGTAGTTGTTCACATTTCTAGCAACTTGGATTCATCACATGGTGTCTGCAGTGGCTCAAAACCATGTTTTTATTAAGGTACATTCAAGCTCAGAAATTATTCCCTCTGCCAAACAATATCTCTGACACCCTGGGAGTTACGACTTTCAGCAACTGGAATTACTGTTTTTAATCCTCAGGTAAGCATTCCAGTGGAGATACTGTAAACTGGATGCCTTGGAATAAAATGTCTTGGAAAGGTAGTAGACAACAAAACCAACTAAAGTGAATTACTGCTATTAAATGCCTCCCTTGTTTTAACGAAACAAACGATTGCAGCTCTTCACTGCACTTCACTGAAAACAGATTTTACTGTGAATGGAATGATTTGGGACTCAAGTTACTGCAAATGAATAATCTACATGGAGATTGCTTTCCATAATAACAGAAAATAAGCAAGTAAACAAACTGCCAGTCATACTTATACAGCACAAAATGCAGGTTTCCACACCCTCTCTACTTCTAATGAAGCCAGCCAAAAAAAAGCCACATTTCTCACTGGAAGTCACACTGGTTGAATGGAAAAGGAAATATGGTTGTTTCCGCAGGTGTTAAATAGAGATAAGTGACAGTACCTTCAACTGAGTAAGGTGCTGGAGGACTCCAATATTTCCATATAGAACAGAATTATATATGCTGGGATGCTAAGTTTTTTACATGAAAAGTGGCATTTACCAAATGAAGAGCAGACATCCTGCTAAATGGCAGCCAAGTTGGATGAAAGGAGAAACCAAAAATCTTGAAGAAAGTTTCACCTCAAACTGCTACTTGAGAAGCCATCCTATATGCCAGAACATGACACATGCACATGGCAGGTGCCAAACCCAGTTGCAAATTGGCAAGAAGCTTGTCTTTCTTCCCAGACCCCATGGGTTGAGCAGTGGAAGACAGCATTAGCACCACCACTCTATGGCACATGCAGTGTTTCAATCCACCCAGGGCACATGCTGACTTCTTTTGTAACTGCATCATCATGTAAATGGTGACACACAGCCTGTATATCTGGGTATCAGTGGCCATCCACTCCTGATAGTGGAGTCAGGAGACACCAAGGAGTCTCAGTTTCTCAACTACCTGGTGATCCTGAATGAAGAGAAAGGATACTCAGAGCTGCAACAGGAAAAGTCAGCAAAAGCCAGCATAAAAAATGCACATACTGTTCATGTGAGCAGTAAGGGACACAACAGAGATTATGATTTGAGCCATTCTCACCTAACCCCACAACATCCAGCATGCTAGTAAGTATTTGAAGATCACATACCACATGTAGCAGGACTAGAGCAGACTCCCCAGTAAAATGGGACACCCATGTCATGTCAGAGATGAACCTCAGCCCAAATCCAAAGGAGCCACCACTTGGAAAAAAGGAAGGAAATTTGCAAAATTGGTGTCTCTCAGTCTGCCTCCCACAAGAACTGAACAAGGTCACATCTAGGAGTATATAGAGAACTGTCTACAATAATTTAAACTCAATCAAATAACTGCTGGTCAAACCACCTCTTCTTCAGATGGCAATCACTTCTAAACAGTTTTAATCTCCAAACACCTCTGTTTTGCCTCTGGGATTAAACTACAGTAGTTTGGCTAAAACATACTACATAATACAGTAGCTAGTGCCTGGAATTGCCTTTAAAAATGTGCAAACTGTCTGAAGCTTACTGTTAATCAACTATAGCTCAACCTGCCCCTTGTAGTCAGTACAAGCATAAAGTACGAGCTACATCCTGTTACCAGCCTTCTCTGCTAAAATATCTCTTTTCTCTCTCTTTCATAAAATCTCAAGTCTTAAAAGCCTTCTGTCAGTAATAAAACCACTGTGGTTTCTTATTATCATTACTTATTTTTGTTGTAGTTTACATCTATTCTGCTTTCATGCAATTGACTTCACTCAGTACAGAAGCCTTCTAGAAGTTGTTTCTGCCATATGGAAGTGTCCCTTCTAGAAATGGCATCAAGGCCCTGGAAGTAATCTAGTCAGACTAAGCAGTCACCAATGATGAATCAAAAACAATCTAACAGAAGTGTGAGTTATCCCTTGGAGAGGAGCAGAAAACATAATGAAAAGTTAAATCTGCCACATTGGACAATGGTCTCAAGAACACCTCAGAGGATGCTGTTCAGCTGCCTCTGACCTGCTTTGTATTCATTGATTGCCCTTCTATCTATTCAAAATGAGCCCCTCTTTCCTAACTGGGAGACCAGCTTTTTGCTGAAGAGAAGCACTGATCCCAAGTCTCTTCTTAAAGCTGGAAACTATCTTCACTCTCTCATTCCCCTTGGATTCTCTAGTATGTAATAATACCAGTGGTCTGAAACTCTTTCCCACATGTGGCATTCATCTAGGTCTCTCCACCTATCTAAAGTTGCTGCTTTTCACATCTCCAAAGAGCTCAAATTAACCATCAGGTTCTAGGTTTATGTGGCACAAGAGAAAGAAATGTCAGGGTAGCCACACTGAATGTATTTGAAAAAGTAAAATTTACTAATACGGAACATTATTAAAAATAGAGGATTAATTCTGTGGGGTTTTTAGTGAGTTCTTGACCCATAGGTATTTGGTATTTTTCTACTTGCTAGTGAAGGAAGTATAAAAATCATTGCTACTGAAATTTAATAGATAACATACAAAACTTGCTGTGCATTAAATAATCTGCTGATCTCATTTGGCCTCCTTGGTTACAGAGCCTCGGAGCTTATATAGCCAAATATCAGAATAGGCATTTTAGAACAAAGACAGGAAGTCACATTACAAGACTGGAAATCATATTATGGAAAGCAGGAGATCTGCATAAGGACTGAAGAAATGGAGATAGAAAGCCTCTGAGGGCAACTCTCCCAATTTACAGAGAAAAGAGTCATGGGTATATTCAGCATAGTCTGTATAAAGGCTGAGCTGTACTGTTATCTCTATAATGAGAACTGATATCCATGTTTTCAGAAATCTACTTAAAATATGAAAAGATTTTACAGAAGGCCTACAAGAAAAAGCCAGTCACTCAGAATCATGCTTTACTTCACATGACTAACACTCCTGGATAAACTAAATAAAATGACAAGGTTAAAAAGCAGCCTAAATGCAGTCTTCAGGTACCTACATGGAGAAGCAATTTTCAACAGCAGACAGCACTTTAATCTATGAGAAAACAACATAATGAGAGTTAATGGACAGAATCACAGAATACCAGGTTGGAAAGGACCTTCAGAATCATCTGATCTGACCCTTCCTGTCAAAAGCACAGCCTAGACAAGATGAGCCAGCTCTCTCTCCAGCCAGATCTTAAAAGTGCCCAATGTTGGGGAAACCACCACTTCCATGGAGAGATTATTCCAATGGTTGGTTCTCACTGGGAAGAAGTTTCCTCTAGTGTCCAACTGGAATCTCCCTGGAGAGAAACTTGCACCTATTATCCGTCATCTTTTCCATGTGAGTCATTGTAAAAAGGGAGTCTCCATCTCCTTTGTAGTCACCCTTTAAATACTGGAACATGGTGATAAAGGTCTCCCCTTAAGACTCTGTATTTTTGTTCCTAATGTCTAGGGTTCAACAGTGATGGTAAAGACAAAGGTAAAGAAAGTGTTGAGAATCTGTCTTTTCAGTGTTATGGGTGACTAACTTACCTCTCTTGCTTAACAGCAGGCCAATATTTTCCTTCTGTTTCTGCTTCTTGTTTACGTACCTGAAAAACCCTTTCTTGTGTTTTTTGATGTCTCTGGACAATTTTGATTCGATGTGAGGTTCTGTTTTTCTAACTGCATCTCTGCACACCATGGCAAGGCCCCTGCGGTTCTCAAAGGGTATCGGTCTGCTTTTCCATCATTTTTGTATGCTTTTGTTTTGGTTTTGAGCAGACTGAGAAGCTCACAGTTAAGCCATGGGATCTCTTGTTCCCCTATTTCCCTTACCTTAAGGAGGATGAACTGGTTTGTGCTTCCTGGAGACTATTCTTTAAAAACTCCCACACTCGCTAGCTCCTTTATCCTCCATGGAAGCCTCCATGGAATCCCTCCCAGTTGAGCTCTGAGCAAGCTGGTTTCCTCTTCCTTAGTCTTAATACTAACATTCAGCATACTCAGTTGGATCCCAAACACAACAATATTGTGATCACTGCAGCAAGAGAGGTGATTTAGTCACCCACAACGTTGAGAAGACAGATCCTCAACACTCCGAGTGAAAGTGTCAGACATCTCAGGAGCTTTCTCTGTAGAAACATGGATTTTAACTGAGGTGACTGCCCATCACCATTATGGCAGAGACATAGAGCACTTCCCTGAATGCAAAGGATGCATCCTGGATGACTTCCAGGGTGCACAGCTTTTCTCAGGTGCCCTCCTGTGCAACCTGCTGCTGTTCACTCTTGACCCTTAGTGCTCTTAGTCCATTACACTTCTAGGGCCATTTGAGTGGTTACTAGGGCTGTTCAAAGTTTAAACTAGACAAACACAAGATTGAAACAAGGCATAATTTGAACTGTGAAGCAAAAACTATCCTTGGAACAAATAATGAGGAATGATGTGTGGTCAATAATGTATTTAAACCAAGGCTCAAGAATTTTTAGAAGTTATAACTCAGACGTCATTAGTCTGATGACAAGAATACCGACTGAAATGCTATGGACCAAAGATGACTTTATAACCATTTCATCTGCTCTTAAAATTTGTAAATCCTTCCAGAAGACTACAAGGTTTTCCAAGGATAGGGACTCTGTTATTCCTGACACCTATCATGACGTATTCATCACCTATGCCCTGCATCTTGAACTTTACTTCAAATCCATCCAGAAAGTAAAGCTGACATAAAACACACCACTCTATTTAGCACATCCAATCTTGGAAACACAGACATTGCTTCTTTTAAACTGGCACTGGTGATTTTGGGGCACAAATTCTCCTAGATCACAGCCCAAGTTCTCTGAATGAGCTCCCTATCTGCCAAATCCACATCTCTCAGCCCCTGTCAACATACAAAACTGCTGGTTCAAGTACTGAATGTGCTGCTGCTGCCTGTGTGACAGAGCAGGTGTTCCTCTGGGAAACATGTCCTCCAAGTTACTGAGGCTAGCTGCTCCACAGTCACCATCCATACACAGGCTCATCTGCCCTGCAGCACATACACGGTGTTCATCTTAGAAGCTGCTTTTACCTGGCTTCTCATGGTGCAGTGTGAGAGCCTGCACGCAGCCATCACCTAGTACTGTGGCTGTACAGGAAAGCCTGAGCCTAAGTAGTCACAGGTGAGCAGCTCTAAGCTGTGCTGCCTTAACTCTCTTGGTACAGGCAAGTCAGGACTCCTAGATAAACAGCAAAAAAAGCCTTCAATATAACTTTTGACAGTCAATGGCACATGATTTTGTTAGTCCAAGCAGTTGAGTCCTTTTGATTCCTTTAATTTCATTAGTATTAACACTGCCTCTGTCCCTTATCTGTCCTCCCAGGTAATTCCCTGATATATCACAGCACTGCCTTGGCAGGGTGAGGTATCACCAGTCTATACTCAATTAATACTCATAAAGTCAGAGCATTCTTAAATCTCAATCTATGCAGACAGTAGGGATTCACAGGCTGTGCTGAACACAGCGCAGCAGCAAAGGCCAATTCCAGCCATAGATTCTGTGCTGTTTGCTGCAGCCACTCACTACCAGTGCTGCAGTTTAGCAGCACCTTTCTTATAAAGAAGGACCCTGTGTGCAGCCCTGCTATTCAGAATGCCATTAACTTTTATGTGAAGAACTTCCATCATCTAAACTGTAACCATTTCAGAAACATTGCACCTGTGATTAGCTGCAGTGACACGACCTGCTGTTCATGACCCAAAACACAGTAAAAGCTCACATTCACTCAGCTGTGACTGTGACATGCTTTCATACTTATTTCAAAACTTAATACAGATAGACTTGGATCAATAGCAATAAATCTCCTGTGGGATTCAAAGATGTTTGGAGCTGGAATCACAATTTACCTTACATGATCCTATCGGCCTAAAACAAAGAGTGCAGGACCCAGGTGTTGCTGTAGTGAAAATAAAATGCATACACACAGAAGTGCAAAGTGCAGGTGGTTTGTATCTTGTGAAGATTTTTTGAGGTGCTGAAAGGCTGTGAGGTGTTTATGAATGCTGGAAAAGGTATTTTTAGTGAGAATGAAAACCTAAGACTTGCTCTGCTGTTTATTCATTATTCACCATTGATCATTTTCCTCTAATACTTTGTCTTCATTTTGTCAGGGGAATTCTTACCCAATTTGGCCAGGCAGACAAACTGCAGAACCTAAGTATTAAATAGCAAAAAGTGAAAAAAATGGCTTTTGGAAAAACATGTAGGTAGAAAAAAAAAAAAAAAAACAAAAAAAACAAACCAAACCAAACCAAAACCACACAAAAAACCACCAAACCCAACCCCCCAAACGAAACTAGCAGCATGAAAGAAATTGCAGGTTGGGATTAGTCTGCACATGGGTTCCTAATCCAAAGGAACAACCTTGTACTTTTACTGATATTGCCAGCTTTTGGGATGCTTCAGAAGCCACATAGTAGTTGCATAGGGGTTTGTATAATATTCAGCTACTAAATCCAGCAGCCATAGTCGAGAAATTTGACTTTATTAAAAAAGGGTTATAAAATGTTGAGGACTCATGGTTTATGCTAAAAGACTGAAAGTATTAAAAATCAAAAGGCAACTTCCCTCCCTCCCAACTTAGTAAGAAGAAAGAGTTGTGTTTGTCATTCTGCCTCACCACCAATGTCCTCTTGCATGATTTCACATGCTGAATGCTGGCAGCAGCTTGACTCTGGTAAAGCTCTGGCATAGCTCCACAGGCTGATGATATTTAAGAGCTTCTATAGCTACTTAGACTACTTATAGCTACTTAGTCCAGACTCTAACAAAATAAGCAGTACTGGATACAGAGTGCCTCCACCTGAGCATAGGAAGGGACTTCTAATAATTACTAAAGACCATTTCCTTTTTATGATACACCTGTGATATTTTTTCCCAATCAGATCCTATTTAAATCTCATTTTTCTACAACGCTTGACCATATCCTCTCAGCTGTGTACCTCTGTGACCATCAGAAGCCAGCTCTTCAGTGGTCACATAAGAACCGCTTCACTATGTGCCATGGTTTAACCCCAGCTCACAGCTAAATACTACTGCAGCTACTCAGCACCTTCCTCTCTCCCCAATGGGACTGGAAGGAGAATAGAAGAATGGGTTGAGATAAGAACAGTTTAATAATTGAGATAAAGTAAAATATAACAATAATTAAACCAATAACAGCAACAGCAATAATCATAATGATGAAGAGGAATAAGACTCAGGAAATGCAAGTGATGCCCTATACAATTTCTCACTTCTCACAAACTGATGCCCAGCCAGGCCCCCTGAGCAGTGGTCTGTGGCTCATGGCCAACTTCTCAGGTTTATACACTAGGCATGACGCACTGTGGTATGGAACATCCCTTTGGCTAGTTTGGGTCAGGTGTCCTGTCTCTGCTCCCTCTCAGCTTCTTGTGCCCTGCTCACTGCAGAGCATGGGAAACTAAGTCCTCGACTTAGGGAAGGCACTATTTAGCAACAATCAAACCACAGGTGTGTTATCAACATCATTCTCCAACTAAATCGAAACACAGCACTGTAACAGCTCCCAGGAAGAAAATTAACTCCATCCCAGCTGAAACCAGGACACTATACAAAAGAGCCTGACAACAACAGTTGGGTAAGTCTTTGCCATGCCAACTTTCACCTTTCTTGGGTTTGACTGCTGGAAAAATGCAATACTAAAAAATTATTGGAATCTCTTTATCTATGGTATCTTTTCTGAAACAGAACAGAAAGTTACAGCATCATTTTTTTCCCTACTACTAAACCTCTTGACATAACGTTGCTGAAATTTTTTGCCATCACATGTGTAAAGACAAAGATGGCAAAAAGAAAAGCCAATGGTTCCACTTACCTTTCTAAGTAACACAGAAAATGTGTTGACTGCCATTTCAGAAGACACCATCCAACCTAGTGTTGCTTTGGGATATGAATAAATTAAATACTTTTCTGAGTGCTACTTAGGTAAGTAGTCAGAGTCCACATCTCCAGATTCTGGAAGATTTGGAAGTCCTCAAGATAACAAGGGTGACAGACAGTGTCACTGGAAGTGCTGCAGCAAATTAACAACAAAAAACTCTCAAACTGTGTCAAAAGAGCAAGATTACAACAATTCTGACAGTAAGAAAACCTCAGAAATCAGTGGGACAGAATCTGGGGCATAAACACCATGGGAGTCAGAGTGTACTTGAAGGATGAAAGGCTTTGAAAAACCTGGCTATGTGAACACAACATGCAAATATGCAAGTGCAAAATGCTTCAGCTGAAGCAGAAATGTGACAGTGCTCTCTGCTGTCAACACAGACAAGGCTCATCAGCACCACTAAGAGATCTGCAGGATTAAAACGACCAGGACCATAACACCACTACAGAAAGTCTTGAACCCAGGACTGGATTCCAGCTGTTTTGAAACTGCAAAGGTCACATCCCTATGAACAAATTTCCCCAAGTAATGCAAAAAAAGTAACAATTTGTTTGCTAACCTCACATTAAGCAGTAACAACTGAAGTTACAGACAAATCCACACAGAATGTTGTAAGGGACACATGCAGTCAAGAATCACAAGTGCCGTAAACTGGGGGCTGAGCTGTGAAGAACGGTACCCAGCTTGCAAAAGGGAATGTCTCATCAAGCAAACAATTTGTTGATAGATAAGTGTGCTACTTAATCTTGGAAACACAGCTGAAACCATGCAAATCAAAAGCAACAGACATTTAGGCTTTGCACAAAGAGGTTTTTCATAAAGCAGCTTTGCAGATGAAAAATTACACCCAGTATTCATGGAGTAAATATGTCCTGGCATCCTTAATTGAGAGGACTGAAACAAGTTTCAATCACTAATCCCATTGTACTCACCTCTTCCTACAACATAAACAGAACAACAGAAATACTAAGACTGATCAGCCAGGGCTGAATTTCCTCCCACCAAGAAAGCTGATGCAGATACAAGGGAAAAAAATTAAAAACAATATTACAAAAATAGTGGGAAACAGCAAAAGCTGGGTATTCAGCAGATGACTGCTTCATCAAAACTATGTGAGGACTTAAACGCCCCACAATTTCTGAAACCACTAATGTAAATGTTAATAATGAAAAAGGTGCACCAGAAGTCTGATGAAAAAAGGGTTCATTTGCAGGGTCAATTCAAACAAAATTAACAGAGAGGAAAAGAGCTTCTGTTATCTATTTATGACACATCTAAACAATGCATTTCACTCCTGTTTGTTTCTTAGAAAGCTTTTTAGTATAAATCTGAAAAAGTCTTGCCCCCATCACCGAATGGGAGACTGAGAGCATTCAGAAACATGCTAACTACCACTCTGTTACCATGCAGCTCAGAGAAAATCAACAAATCTAAATGAAGTCTATAGGCACAATTATTAAAGCATTAGAAGAACTCTCTGCTCCCATTCCTTCCTTTTTTTCTTGATGCAGTGAGAGGGTGAGATTGTTTTGACTAGTCTTATCTCCTTGTATTTGGGGGAAAAGAAAGACAGGAGAATCAATAGGACAGCTGTTGTTCTTCTGATTATTTTAAACAGACTTACAAACATTTCCAAATTGCATTAAATATTCTGAATTTAGGACAGCAAACTTCTCATTATCTTTCACGAATCTAATTAACTAAATGAATATGCTCCAAGCAACAGCAAATTCCCCATGTGCACTTTTGAGTAAAGGGATTCCCTTCCAAAAGGGACAGTTTAAACCTGCAAAGAACATTTTGGGTTACAGAAATATAACCCTGCTTAGAAATACAAAGGCTGAGAGAGCCTCAGGGTATCATTTTTTGTCCATGGTAGACAAGAGGTCTGGTAACAAGGGCAGAAGATTGGGAAGCGGGATTAGAAACTGTCATTCAGACCAATGGAAAATATAATCAGAAGCAGACTGGTGCTCACAACAGCTCATAGCAGCAGAGACAGTTTTTATTTTGCAGGAGCACATTACTTGTCCTGTTACACACCAATAAGAGAAGGCTGCTGCAGCAAGAGACAAATTGTGATTTGCCTTAAAAGGTAATTCCTACAGAACCACCTCTGTTTTGACCTGAAGCATAATTTATAGAGGGTAAAAAATTCCACATCCGAAATTACTTTGGCCCTGTAGTTTTTAACTGTCAGCGATAATTTCTTTGAAATCTAATTCATGATTTGCAGGCTTCATTATGTTTTCACAAGTAATTTTAATCTTAAATCATCACTGCCAAATTCATCACTTATTGACAGAAACATCAGTACTCTATTAGGGTGTGACTTGTGATGACACAAGATAGGAAGGGATGAGGGTAGAAAAATGTGATCCCTTCTGTCACAAGAGACCACACTGTCGGGGAAAAAAAAATGAAAAACAATCACCCACTACCCCCTAATGGGCAATATAAGAAGAGTTTTGGAATTGCTAAAATTATCTTCTAAAATCTGGGTAAGAAGATGTAAGCTAAACTCACATCAGTTTTCTGTTTTTTTTTTCTTATTTACGAAGATACAGTAAAGATGGAGTGCACTAAAAGTTCATCCTCTGAAAGGGAATAACCAAAAGCATGACAAAGCAAACAAAATACAACAAAGAAGTGCAGATGTTATCAATTTAATCCTTCACCATGCTGAATCCTGTGATTCTGGCTGAGGACATGTTGAAACAGAAGAAAGATGATTATATTTTGATTGATATTTAAATATTGAATAGATAGTTAATACATACTTTACCAAGTAAATAGTTTTCAAGCAAACAGCATTTAGTATGCTTCTCAGAGTCTCATCATATATACAGAAGCCTATATATGATTCTACCAAAAAAAAAACATCCTTCATGCTATGTAGGCATCTCTCTTCAGTTCAAATTGTCAGGCACTCAGGAATGCATTTCTTTCTATGTTACAGAATCATAGAATAGTTTGGGTTGGAAAAGACCTTAAGATCATCTAGTTCCAACCCTCCCTGCCAGAGGCAGGGACACCTCACACTAAACCATGACACCGAAGGCTATGTCCAACCTGGCCTGGAACACCTCTCGGGATGGAGCATTCAGAAGCTTCCTTGGACAATCCATTCCAGTGCCTCACCACTCTCACAGTAAAGAACTTCTTCCTCATATCCAATCTAAACTCCCCCTTTTTAAGTTTGAACCCATTACCCCTTGTCCTATCAATACAGTCCCTCATGAAGAGTCCATCTCCACCATTCTTATAAGCCCCCCTTCAGATACTGGAAGACTGCTATGAGTTCTCCATGCAACCTTCTTTTCTCGAGGCTGAAGAGACCCAACTCTATCATCCTATCTTAATATGGCAGGTGCTCCAATCCCGTGACCATTCTTGTGGTCCTCCTCTGAACTTGTTCCAACAGTTCCATGTTCTTCTTATGCTGAGGACACCAGAACTGCACACAATATTACAAGTGAGGTCTCACAAGAGGGGCAGGATCACCTCCTTCAACCTGCTGGTCACGCTCCTTTTGGTGCAGCCCAGGATATGGTTGGCTTTCTGGGCACACTGCCAGCTCATGTTCATTTTCTCATTGACCAACACCCCCAAGTCCTTCTCTGCAGGGCTGCTCTGAATGTCTTCTCTGCCCAACCTGGAGCTGTGCCTGGGATTGCTCCGACTCAGGTGTAGGACCTTGCACTTGTCATGGTTAAACTTCATGAGGTTGGCATCAGCCCACCTCACAAGCTTGTCAAGGTCCCTCTGGATGGCATTCCTTCCCTCCAACATATCAATTGAACCACACAGCATGCTGTCATCAGCAAACTTGGCTAGGGTGCACTCAATCCCACTGTCCATGACACCGACAAACATGTTGAACAAGACCGGTCCCAACACCAATCCCTGAGGGACACCACTCATTACTGGTCTCCGTCTGGACATTGAGCAACTGAGCACAACTCTTTGCATGCGGCCACCCAGACAGTTCTTCATCCACCAAGTGGTCCACCTATCAATTGATGTCTCTCCAATTTAGAGACAAGGATGTCTTGTGGGACAGTGTCACACGCTTTGCACAAGTCCACGTAGATGATGTCAGCTCCTCTACCCTTTCCATCAGTTCCATAGCCCCATCATAGAAGGCCACCAAATTGGTAAGGCAGGATTTCCCCTTAGTGAATCCATGCTGGCTGTCACCAAGCGCCTTGTAGTTTTTCATGTGCGTTAGCATGCCTTCCAGGAGAATCTGCTCCAACATTTTGCCAGGCACAGAGGTGAGACTGACTGGACTGTAATTTCCCGTCATCCATCTTCCTCTTCTTGAAAATTGGTGTTGTATTTCCCTTTTTCAGTCATTGGGAACTTCACTTGACTGCTGTGATTTTTCAAATATGATGTACAGTGGCTTACCAACTTCATTTGCCAGCTCCTTCAGGACCTGCAGATGGATTTCATCAGGTCCCATGGACTTGGGCACATTCAGGTTCTTAAGATGGTCTTCAACCAGATCCTCTCCTGCAGTGAGCCCGAGGTCTTCATTCTTACAGTTCCTGCATCTGCCTTTAAAGACTTGGGTGGTGTGGTCAGAGCATTTGCCAGTGAAGACTGAGGCAAAGAAGTCATTAAGAACCTCAGCCTTCTCCAAATCCAGGGTAGCCAGTTCTCCTGATGGCTTCTGAAGAGGGCCCACGTTGTCCCTAGCCTGTCTTTTATTTGCAGTGTACCTATAGAATCCCTTCCTGTTATCCTTAACATCCCTAGCCAAGTTTAATTCTAACTGGGCCTTAGCTTTCCTAACCTGGTCCCTAGCTTCCTGGACAACATCCCTGTATTCTTCCCAGGCTGCCTGTTCTTGCTTCCACCTTTTATAAGCCTCTTTTTTTCCTTTGAAGTTTCCTCAGCAGCTCCTTATTCATCCAAGGAGGTCTCCTGGCCCTCCTGCTGCACTTCCTTGGGATGCAACACTCCTGAGCTTGTAGTAGGTGATCCCTGAATATCAGCCAACAGTTTTGTGTTCCCCTGCCCTCTTGGGTTATATCCCATGGAACCTTACTAAGCAGGTTCCTGAAGAGGCCAAAGTCTGTTCTCTTGAAGCCCAGGGCAGTGAGCTTGCTGCACGCTCTTCTCATTCTCCTGAGGATCTCAAATTTGGCCATCTCATGATCGCTGCAACCAATGCTGCCCTGGAGCATCACATTTCCAATCAGCCTTTCCCTGTTGGTGAGCACGTGGTCAAGCATGGCACCTCTCCTTGTCGGCTCCTCTATTACTTGCAGAAGGACGTTATCTTCCACACAATCGAGGAGTCTCCTCAATTGCTTGCACTGAGCTATACTGTTCCTCCAACAGATATCAGGGTGGTTGAAGTCCCCATGAGAACAAGGGCCTGTGAGTGTGAGGCTGCTCCTGTCTGTCCATAGAGTGCTTCATTCACAGAGTCCTCTTGATCAGGCGATCTGTAACAGATCCCCACAATAATGTTTCCCATCGCTGTTCTCCCTTTAACCCACAAACTCTCTGTCGACTGCTCATCTGACCCCAGACAGAGTTCCATACTCTCCAGCCTATCCCTAACATGAATAGCAACTCTCCATCCCTGTCTCCTTGGCCTATCTTTCCTAAAAAGCCTGTAACCTTCCATTGCAACACACCAGTCATAGGAGCCATCCCACCATGTTTCTGGGACACCTATTATACCATACCCCTGTAGATGTGCACACATCTCTAATTCCTCTTGTTTGTTTCCCATGCTATGGGCATTTGTACAGAGGCATCTGAGCTGAGCTCCCAATGAAGCTGGCTCATTGGCTGGAGCAGCTGGAATACCTCTTACATTGCTCTGAGCATTTATTATAGGTGCTGGCAACTGACTGGGTGTTTTGGGAAGGAATGATGCCCCCTCCCCCAACACATCTAGTTTAAAGGATCTTTGACCAGTCTGGCGAGCCTCCTACCAAAACCGCTCTTCCCCTTCATTGTCAGATCAGCTCCACCAGCCCCCAGTAGACCTGGCCTACTAAATCAAGTCCTGTGTTCAAGGTACGCAAACCCCTGAGTACAGCACCGCCCTTCTAACCATTTATTAACCTGGTCAATCCTCC
>JASSUY010007634.1:0-20297 GCA_032466535.1 Forpus xanthops
CATAGGGGAGGTGCTCCAGTCCCCTGATCATCCTCGTGGCCCTCCTCTGGACTTGTTCCAACAGTTCCATGTTCTTTATATGTTGAGGACACCAGAACTGCACACACCATTTCAAGTGAGGTCTCACGAGAAATGCTCCATCCCTGGCAGTGTTCAAGGCTAGGCTGGACAGAGCCCTGGACAAGGGTGAGGTGTCCTTGCCCATGTTAGGGGGTTGGAACTGGATGCGCTTTAAGGTCCCTTCCAACCTTATCCATTCTATGATTGAATGGATATTTCTAAACTCTTACACAGAGATACATATACACCCACGCATTACCATCTCAAATAATCACCTGTACAAAATCTTATAGGTCAGAAGGAGAAGAGATGAAGCAGCAAACAACCTTCATCCTGTAAGATAGCATAACAGGAGTATGTAACAGGAAAACACAATTTCATCCAGTTGGAACCAGGTGACCTTTAAGGTCCTTTCTAACCCAAGTCATTCTATGATTGAATAGTTATTCTTGGGTTTATGTGTTTTAGCACATACAGAGGGGTTTTATTATTATACGCTCAGGACTGCTAAACTGCTTTGCAAGTGGAAAGTCCAGGAGTGAATTAGCTTATATACTGGTTAAGTCTTTACATGTTATTATACAATCTTATATTCCAAACATAGCTAATATCTACTTCAGGAAACAGTCCAAAGAAGTTGCTCAATTTAAAAAGGAGATTTTGATTCCATGTTCAAATTAGAAAGCTGAACTATCACTGGCAGGCTGTTTGGCTGGGGAAAGAATCTCTTTGAAGCTGCTCATGAGTTTGGAATGTACAAATGAAGACTGTATCCTAATGCAGCCAGACAAGGAAGTCAGGACATAACTTTAAACAATTATGTGGTTACAATGGCTTCAATGGAATGTGAGATTCTGAAATTATGTGCAGCTCAAGTGTTTTTTAAATAAGAACTTGCAGTAATCAAACTGTAGATGAAGGAATCAGAGCACTATTATACCAGTACACATCATATACAATACTTCTTAAATAATGTTGTAACTGAAACATCAAAAATGTATTTCTTATCTCATTATTAGCCTGGTTCAGGGCACTTCTGCTTTCTGCACCACAGATGTCTGCTACTTATGCTCTCAGTGAGAAACTCACCCACAAACCCGTTTCCTCACCATTACTCTCAGTAGTTTATTTTCTTTGTCATTACTCACGAGACTTACCTAATGATAAGTCAAACCTATATTAACATGGCTTTATTTGCAAACAACTAATTTGAAAGAAAAATAACCAAATAGTGGTTAAGTATTCCTTTGCTCTGTGATTTTTTACTTTTTAGTACGGTTTCTTTGTTGTATTTGGGGTTGGTCTGGCCAGTTTAGGTAATTTTGAGTTCTAGGGTATTCCAGTATAGTAGGGCCATGGCTGGGATTTTCCAGAACCAACACATACAGAAGTAATTCAGTTCTTCAGACATACCTTTATAAGGTGTTATACATAATCCCAGTGGAACTGTTCACATGCAGAATTAACTAGTAGTGAAGTGTTTACCACATATTGATCTGTAAGCAACACCATTTGGCTTAGGAAATTCAAATTAAGACAAACTGCTGTTAAAGAAAAAAAAATCTATAAAAAAAAAAAAAATTCAACTATAAAAGAAAAACTGTCCATATGAATTTCATATTTTCACTAACAACGTCTGAAAATTATTTTCCTGACAAAAAAAAACCAAATCTAGTTAAAAAGAACAGTAGCAACACAGATCTATCTATAGGCAAGTAAAGACAATGTAATGTGGATACATACGTTGCAATAGTCCTACAAGCAGAGTATGGGCAACTGTGGGCATCACTTTTGTACCATTTTTACAGT
The DNA here is from genome assembly GCA_032466535.1 of Forpus xanthops. Taxonomy (NCBI): domain Eukaryota; kingdom Metazoa; phylum Chordata; class Aves; order Psittaciformes; family Psittacidae; genus Forpus; species Forpus xanthops. The sequence continues at coordinate 1,870 of JASSUY010007634.1, forward strand.
TTATTTTAGTATAAGGAGCCTTTAAACTAATAAAAAAAACAAAGCAAGAAACCCAAAGGGTTCTTTAAAAGATAATCACATACAGATGTGCTATCTATATTACAGCAGAAACTTTCATGTGATTTGCTCAGTGCCATTCTTTGCTACAATAAAAGAGGCCATCTAGTAGCTAGAAAAGCCATTATCATAGAAATTCCCTTCTACTTCATTGACAACACAGATAAAAGCTTCTCAGATGGGGTCAGGTTTGCATGGTCAGCAAAAAAAAAAAGAAAGTAAAACCAGTTTTCCACTCCCACTTCTCCAGGGAAGGCTGAATATTAGGCTATTAGGTAGGCAGATACATTATTTTATAGCTAGCAAAACCCTAGGGTAATAAAGAATGAGTGTAACTGCCACAGGCAGCTTTATAGGAAATTGTGTGAAACAATGACAGATGCTCCAGAATTGTTTCAAAACAAAGCAAGGCAGGAAGAGCAGTGTGTCACCTGAGGGCCTGTTCAGGAACTGTACTCTCCAGCATGCTGACAGAGCCTATGTGCATAAAAACTGTATTTGGAGATGATGTACATATAGAGCCATACAAATGCAAAGCTAATTTGTTCTGTCCATGACTAAATATTTTAACAAATACGTATTTCAATTGCCAGTCTCAAAAAACAGATGGAAAAATCTTCCACATGTAACAGAAACTGCTGGAGAGTGACAGGAATAATTGACAAAATTAAAGCTTTCATATAAAACTTTCCCATAAAAGGCTGAAGTCCTTAAAAAAATACTCAGGCACTTAAAATACTGAATCTCAAAACCTACAGTTGGATTTAACGTTCTTTACTCATTCCAGAACACAGGACTTATGTCACAAACTATGGAGCTGAATTCTGAAAGCAATTGGTTTCTGTAAGTCAGAAAAAGACACCAAGCAGGATCTTCAAGCAACAAATAAGGCCAAACTCCAACTGAAATGAACATGAAGGAGGTGCCTAAACATGTCTTAAAACCCTACAAGTAGCTACCTGCAGGTTAAATCACACAGATGCTATTAACTGCCCCCCAAAACAAGTTCCTCAAGATTTTTAAGTACAATGGAAAACTATCTTACAGATTGCAGCAGAGTAGAAGAGAGAGGAGCCTTTACACAGCTCAGTTGGCAATCTGCTTGCCTTTGGCAGCATGACACTGATCATCTTATTCTGCAGTGCCATCTGACTGTTTAACAAATAAAGCTGTCTCTCTCTGATCTCCTAGTTGTAACTAACCACACCATTTTCTTGCTTAATAGATGTTTACATTTCCATCATACTTTTGGCTATAAACTGCTTTAATCTATTTGCTTTAATATGCTACCACCACAGTACGCAAAATTAACTTGCCTGGCTTTTAGAAAAACCTTTATAAAAAGTAATAATATTTAAAAGCTAATAGTAAAATCACATCCCCAAAGTCAGCTCAGTACTGTTCAAAACAAAGGAGTGGAATTTCAGTAAAGTATGTGTCCGCAAAGCGCAGAGACAGGTGGAATCACTGTAACATTGCCAAGTGCGTAAGCGCTTGTCATGGGTTCAGCAGCAGCAGTCATTTTTCTCCTTTAAGTAGTAGCTGGTGCAGCACTGTGTGTTTGATTTTCAGCTTGGGAACAGCACTGATAACACCAGTGTTTATAGTTATGGCTTAGAATGTTTAGGATGGCCAAGGACTTCCTGAGCCTCATACTCTGCCAGGGAAGAGGGGGAGTCGGTAGGAAGCCGGGAGGAAGGAGAGACAGGGCATCTGACCCAAACTGACCAAAGAGGTGTTCCATACCACAGCACATCATGACCAGGATGTAGAGATGGAGAGCAGAGACCCAGAAGGGTGGGGGGAGGCACTCCGTGGCATGACTTGGTATCAGGTGATGGGGGTGCACTGCTTGGTCAGGCTGGGTGGAAATTAGTTGGTGAGCTCTTGTATTCTTTCCTTGTATTTGCCTTGTCATTATTGTTACTGGTGGTAGCAGTAGTGATTTGTGTTACACCTTAGTTACTAAACTGTTCTTATCTCAACCTGTGGGAGTTGCATTCTTTCGATTCTCCTCCCCATCCTCCTGGGACTGGGAAGAAAGAGGGGGGAGTGAGTGAGCAGAACTGCGTGAGAACCTTAAACCACGACAATAATAATAACTGGCAATTTGTAAGCTACTGGAAAACTTGGTTTTAGTAATAAAAACTAGTGTGCAATCCTCCTGATTATTCCAAATGTGTTGCCTATTGTACTAATGCAGCCAGACAGTGAAATTCAGCTTGTCCTATGAAACCAAATTTAATTTTGTAGTCTTTGTAACTGAAGTCTCTTTTATTAGGTAATTTCATTAGCAGTTATTACCAAAGAGAAATTATGTCAGACTTGCGCATTTCAAAGGGAAGTGCTCCCTAAAGAACTTCTGTATAGACCCTTTGGGCATAGATCCAAACCAATGACCAGTGTTTCCTGATAAAGCAGATTCCTTTATTTGAAGAGGTAATTATTGATATAATGGAGATAAGTGCTGTTATCCACAAGTGATGAGACATCTCACCAGCATTTCCTGTGTGCATAAGGCACTTCCTGTATGCTGTTTTCAAAACCCACCTGTTAACTGAATTAGGTATTCATGTTTATGCAGAGTTCCATTTGGCATTGCTTTCTTATTTATCATCCTGCTATTATGGGTGTGCTTTTGTGATATTAGAATAAAAAGGAGGACTTTTATATCTAGCTAAATTATATTCTGAGGTAATTTTTTAAATTTTCTCTCATATATTTAGGCAGAAACCAACTATATCCTTCCTGATGCTGCTCTTTTTATAAACTGAAGTAGACTGGAGAATCAGATTCTCTCTGGATTTTATGGGGAATCTGAAGGGAGAGAGAGCCTTCAGAATTGAAGACTGTCAGTTTCTTCTTGAACCGTTCCTCTTTGTCATTGTACAACATACATACATTCTTAAATGTGAAAACATTTGCTCAATACAGAAGAATGCTTAAGTCCATATCACCATGTCTTGCTCCTGTATTTGCTGTCCTTGCTCAGGGAAGAATGCAGTCATGCATTTTACCATGTTACTCAAAAAACCATAGTATCGCTTAACAGGTGTGTGGCCTAAGCCCATAGAATAGCCTGTTTTGATTGATTGAGAAAAGGCTAAGAATAAAAATAAAACCTCAGAATCAAGCACTACCCCCCCCAAAAAAAAAAACCCTAAAGTTGTCATACACTTCTTTACTTGTTAAATTTAGAGTACTTTGCTTATTGTTGTAAGAAACCCAAAATGTCTCCTTGTATGTAATACATGATTGTTAAAATAGAATTATAACTATTGCAGACACTTAAGACTTAAATTATGTTTATGTTACTTAGGATTACATAGGGATACAGTTCTACAGCATTCTTAGGAATGTAGTTCTTGCTGACATACATATCTGGAGGCCTTCAAGGAATTAGATTTAAAGGACAGAGTTAAGTAGTAACAGCAAGAGACTAGTCAGTCAGCCATAGGCCAGCTTTTCCTTTCGAAAGTGTGGTATATTTTAGAAAAACAACATCCAATGATTCTTTTAAAAGGAAAATGTGAAAATTAAAGCATCGTTCTACATTTCTTAATTCTTTTTTATTAGTATTGATTTATTTTGGTAGCCCATGTCTTAAGGGTAGATACCAAATCAGAAAAATTCTGAAAAGACAGGTAATTATTAAGCTCAGAAAAGTAGCTAAAGCATCTAAAGCATTTTTGACAGAGTTCCACCTTAAAGGTGGAAATTTGAAATGTTGCGGAGGCTCCATGCTACTAAACCCCTAAACCCAGATTTTATTCTCTCTCTCTCTTTTTCTTTTTAAGATTGAATTTAAGAGGATTATGTAGATTTGTGTTTCACAATAACTTCCAGTGCTATTCTTAGGTTGATTCATGTGCTTTTTCTTCTGTGTAAAAATTAATCAGTTTGATGATAACAGCTGCTGTTTAGTGACTTGATATACTCATGTCTGTCACCATGTAGTGATGGCACAGCTGAAATATAGGGGGAAATGTGAATACTTGGTCTAAAAATAGTTCTGAAAAAGTCTTTGAAAAGCTACTACCAACTTCCTGATATGACAGGTAGTAGCACAGCAGAGCAAGAAAGAAGGGTCTTCCTTGTGGGTGGGAGAGGTTATCTATCTCTGACAGAGAACCAAAGTACTGCATGTATGACTCAATCACAGAAAAATCATGGCTGACTAGAAAGCAATGTTTGGGGGTTTTTTTTGTCCCTTTTTGAGGGCTGAATATTAAGCTATTTGTAGGATATTCACTTACAAACTTTTAAAACTTGTTCACTTATAAAAAAGCAGCTTCAAGTCCCAAAGAAATAGCGGTAGTTCCAAAGATGTTAATTTGAACATCCCTACATGTATTGCTATTCAGACTTTTGCCAAGTATAGAAAACCTCATAGGAATTAATAAATTCTGTCCTGAACAGTAACATCTATAGCTAAAAGCTCTTCCTAAATCCCTCCTCTCTTCTTTTCCCATGTTCTTGCAAATGCATGAAGCTTTATTTCATTTAATCCAAAAGCCTGTCTATTTTATCTGGGCCAGTCCCAAATCTCTAAATGACAGATAACTTGGTAAACTGCTTCTCTGTAAACAGAGGATTTGTTAGTTATGGTGCGTGGGAAGAGAGGCCACTTTAGATACGTACATTTTAAAACTTCAAGTTATGAATGTGTGAGCCAGTGGCTGAGGTGAAGGAAAATTGGATGGGTAAAGTATTCACAACTTTTTTTATTTTAATGTGCTGTTTGAAACTGAAGGGAGGAGGAGCCACCTGAATAGGCAGGGAGAACATTGTGGTGGAGAAGGGAAGTAGCGGGGTTTCTGGGAGGAAAACCAAACAAAAAACCAAGTCCATACAACCATCAGCAACAAAAAACATCCAAACAAAAACCTAAACAAACAAAAAAACAACCAACCAACCAAACTATCAAAAACCCCCAAATTAAAGAGAACACAGAGGTTAAGAGTCAAGATCAGAGTTGGGATATCACTAATAGTGGCAAGTGAGATTTCACTCCAGGTTTACTTAGAGCCATAGGAAGCAAATGGCACTATCGACAGGGAAAGAAAGAAGTTCAAAGTGTTTAATGCTTTTGAAAACATTGAGGAGTACAGATAGATTCAATCTTACAGTTTAACTGAAAAAGTAATTTCTCTGCTTGTGTGATTTTAATGATACTGAAAGGGTAGCTGTTCAGCCAGTGAAAGATAGAGGGAATACTCAGAGGTAAAGGAGTAGGGTGTCCATCAATCTTTCATAGTGTTTTTATAGCTTACAGTATGTGCTGAGCTATAAAGCGAAGTGATCAGGTTTTACAAGATTCCCTATTAATGTTGCTCTTTACCCTTAAATTGTTAGCTTGTAATTCTTCTTTTCTGGAAGTTTTGCAGTGGAATTAAGAATTGGTCTCTGAAGTGGTGTATTGTGTTTCTGAACTTCTTTAACACAAAAGGCTGATCAGCATCTCCACCACCTATCTGTACTGCTGGCACAGCTCAAACTGTCTTGTGGCTAGCTTGTTCAGTTTTTTTTACCTGTGTAAATCCTGAGGCTAATGAAATTAGTCTAATGGACAAAAGCATGTGCAAGAATAGAAATAGGCTCAGCAATCCTCAAAGTCTGGTTTTGTCCTGTTTAAATGAATGTAAATCCTAGAAGGAGGGGTTGTTTTCAGTTTGGTTATGCATCTTGAGTGCAAAGCAGTCTATGGGGAGTGATATGTAGTTTCTGATTGAGTACAACTCAAAAATCAATCAGCTTTTCATTGAGCATGCTCAACATAAGGGATGTACTTTGATATTAGCAATGTTAGAGACTACATGATTAATCTGTGCTCATTGGATGTTAAAATTATAGTAATTATCACATTTAAAATACATTTTGAAAGTTTTCATATTAAAAATACAATTGAAACATGAGTGAAACTGATATTAAAACGTGAAAATAAGATGCACTCACTGTTTCATTATTTCATTATTTTCTGATCTCTCTTTGCAAGTCCTAAGCTATTAGCTTTCCTGCCTTTCCCATGGGATACTCTTTTTGCTTTATTGGATAGGTTGGTTTGGATATTGGTTTTCCCAATACTAACTCTTAGGAATACCATTAGTTTCTTCTATCCTGTCATTCCTCATTATGCCCCAATGTATTAACTAAGAGACATCCCTTGCTCACAGTATTTATGCCTCAAACATTTGTGGTGCGATGAGGGGACAAGGACTAATTTCCTTTTAAATTAGTCCTTGTAATAGCAGTAGCAATGGTTTTGTGGTTGCATTTAAGGGTCTTAATAACCTCATTAAAATATTTCCTTCGAAACTGCCTGTATCTAGACAACTCATAACTATCTTTTGAACTTCCCCTGCATTGGAGTTTGTTATTTTCTCTTGTGGTAACTGGGTTTAGAAAGGTGACATTCAGTATTCTGTTGTTTGGTTTTGCAGTTCCTTTTGTGCAGTAACCTTGGAGTTAATTTTAGAGGCAGACTGTACACATATGTGGTGGTTTGAAACATTTGTTAGATTACACTAAAGGTCTTTAAGCCAAATGCTTACTTCTAGCAGCTGTAAATGGCATCAATGTACTGTTGTATCTGCTCTTGGGACATTAAGAACAGTATCATTTTACTTTCTGAGTCCCTGTTCAAGTTTGGCCATTGGGAAGTAGTATCAGATAATGAAAGGGATAGGATCCTATTACAGCTTAGTAATAGTAAAACCAGCAATCAAAACCAGCTAATAACCCATTTTCTTCCTCTTCAAGAATCCAATTAAATTAGAAGACTACTATACTGTAGCTGTAATTAGGAAGCTAGTAATGATCTTAGTGTTTCAAAGATGCATCATTGGGATCTGAGTAGCTTTTTGAGTTGGAAGAAATGAGCAACTTTGTGGACTGGGCAGGTGAGTTGATGACAGGAAAGCTAACCACAGATAAAACTTTCTAATACTTGGTCTAAATAGGGAAGATTCATCCGGATACATTTAACATGCTGACTACTTAAACCTGGGGATTTCTTTTGCTCATAGTTGGAAGGCTGGTTATAAGATCTGGGAAATCGTTCTGTTACAGCTGTTTGAGAAGTACTTTGAGATGAACTTACGCAAGTCTAAAAAGAATGAGGATATCTGCACCATCTTTGCTTTTTAAAATTAAACTAAGGAAAGAATTCTACTTGAAAGGAATTGTTTCTTGTAAATCCAAGCATCAGTGATTGAAATCCTAACCCAAGCAAGGAAAGTGTAAGAAATATTAAGGCACATAACAAATTTTCCTCAAAGTCAGTATTTTTTTTTTATATCCACTTGTGAGTCATTCAGTACTTAAAAATTATGTAATACTGTCAATTATGAATATAAATCCAGGGAAAATTTTATTAGACCTTTCATCAAAATCTTAATCCCCTGATACCCTGCGGATTAATTCCCTAAGGAAACATTAACATAAATAATAAAATACCTGATATTGACCTCCAAGAAAATACACAAACTCCTATTAAATTGCATCTGGAATGATTGTTCACTCCACAAGAGACAAAAGGATGAGAGGTGAACTTACTGGAAGGGCAGAAAGGTTTCTTAATTTGAGCTGTTGCAAGGACATTGAATGGTCTACAACATCATGTTCTGCCCAGAAACCCTTGCTCTGAGCAGCAATGCAGCTGCTCTGCCAGACTTTTTGAGTGAAAGACTTTCTGCATCTGCACCTTCACACCTAGGAATCCCTCATCTCACTGACTAGGGTGCAGCAAGGAAGTACTAAGCTGATATAAGAAGATAAGCCTGTGCTTCTTGTGTTTGTTGCTGGAAGTTTCTAGATGATCTGTGGGTGCGTTTGCCAGTGTCTGCATCATTCTTCATTTTTGTAATTTGATTGGATCCCTTCTAAAACTTCAATTAACCTTTTTCAGTAGCTCCTTAAAAGGATGATCAGGGGTCTGGAGCATCTCTCATGAGGAGAGATTGTGAGAGCTGTTCCTGTTTAGTCTAGAGAAAAGGAGGCTGAGAAGGGATCTCATTAATGCATATGAATGTCTCAAAGGTGGGTGCCAGGAGAATGGTATCTCAGGTATCCTTAAATGAATTAAGCTAAACTTCACATAGATGCTAGTACAGTGTCTCTCACAAGGAATTTATGGGAACAGCTGTTAAGTTTTAAATGCATGACCTTTCATATTCCTTGTAATTTCTGGATATATGTTACTCTTCAAATACAACTTGACCTTGAGTTACCTGTTTCTTGCTTTATTTTGTTGAGTTCCATCTGGAATTTTTTCATTAAGCAATCTTTTCCAATAGTCTTCCCCCTATAAAATGGTCCTTCTGTGTAACTTTTAAAATTGAAGCCTTTTATTTCCTGCCCCATCATGCATTTCTTTAAATTGTGTCTCAGAGAAGATTTTTCTGTCTCAAGGTGAGAGCAATTTCACCGAATATTTGGTAAGAATACCAGTGGGACTGAGCTGAGGCTGCCACTCAGCTGTTGTCCTTTTCCCATTGAATTTCACCTAGTGTGTGGACTTCTTTCCCTTATACTCAGGCTTGACTGTGGAGTCACGTGAGTCAGAAGCTTCATCAGTTTATTAACAGATTTATCTTCTCCCTGTACCCCTCGCTTTTACAGAGATGTGGAGTGGGGCTTGGCAACCTCTCATAATTGACGTGCCAGACTGCATATTTCTGTCTGTAGCTGAAGACCAGTGTGCTGGCTCAGACCCATTAGAAACTAGCAGCTGTAGTGTTGGTGGGGAGATGCCCAAGTCCCAGCCCTCTGCTGGCTCTGGTGGATGCCCTTCCAAAGGAGAGCCTGTGTGCTCTTGTTGGGCATCCCTGTCATGAACTGCTGATGCCTCTGAATAAGATCCTGTAAGAGGAGACCACTCTGTCTTTTGGAATCAGTTGCTGTCTTTGCTGAGCATATGCCCAGACAACTTGCTTAAGCTGTGCAATCTCCCCGTGAGTGGACAAGTCTAGAGCAGGACCTGCTGCAGCAAAATTAAACTCCTGAGAGTGAGCAAGAACCTTACTTAAAATATTGGCTTGCCCTTTTTCAATTAAGTTGCTCTTATGTTTTCACTCCTCCTTGTTGTTGTGATAGTTTGCATCATGTCCCTTAGACTTCAGGATTACAGATGAGTGCTTAATTAAATAACTGCAATAAAAATTTCTTCCATCATTGTCTCTCCTCTTCTCCCTCAAGTAATGCAAAAGTATTTGCTCAAAAGTAGTGCAATTTTGGAATTTTATATCCACTTTACGCAACTTTGCTATAGATGTGAGAATTTGCAAAATTAGAATCAATCCATGTGTTTAATTTCAGTTTATTGATAGAATGTTTTCACTCAGCTGGAAACATCCAAGCTAGAGAAACGGAACCTCAGCTGTCACAGCTTGACTGTTCTTTCGTATATTAACTTTTAATAGTTTTGCTTCTGTGAGCTCCAACATCAATTCAAGGCTTCTTAGCAAAAGCAGATTTTGTCCAATATGAGTAAGAAATTATAATTTTGAGTGTGAAGTGTTCTTTCTGAAGCGTCAATAAAATGTATTTTAGCACAGAGGCCAGGTTGTTGAAAGCTGTGAGTTCACAAGAAGCTTCTGTAGAGGTAGAAAGAGTTGCAAGTGGGTTTTCAAGGCTGTGGGCAGCAAAGGCAGGGAGGGCAAAGGCAATTTGTTGACAGGGAAAGTGTATCCAGGAGTATTTCAGCAGGGAAGTCCCATGAGGAGGTGAAGGAATCATCAGTCTTCCTCCTCTTGTGCCTTATTTCTTACCACTTGCTGTCTTGCTAGAATGTTTCCTCCATGCTTTATTATCCTGCACCTCATGGGAGCAGGCTAGTCAGTGTGGTGGGGCAGGAAATTGTAGGCTAAAGCTGCATCTACTACTGGGAAAGGATCAGGCCACACCCCTTGGCAATCGGTTTTCTGTTCTTGCTGCGCTGAGGCGCTGGGAGAAGGACAGCAGTGCCAAACAGAGGGTGAAAAGAAGGCTCTTGTATAGGAAACTATTCCTTCAGCTGTCTCTTAACAGCTGCTTGCTTTGCCTACTGGCTGGCTTTGTGGGACAAGACTGCCTTATTGCATTTTATCTCTGATTCACTGTACTAAAGCAGGGATAATCTGCTATTTATAATGATCTTTAGAAATTCTCTGACTCACCAACAGGATTTAAGATAGAAAAGCCTGTAGGTGATACTCACTTTGATCCCACGTGTTCTGTCCACGCAGGAGCTGTGGTAAGATGGAAGGAATGAAACATTTAGGACTGGAATCTGAAAGGTGCCAAGTATCCCAGGGCAGAGTGCCCTCAGTTCCCATTAGTTGCGAGTTATACTGTAATGTGAGTTAATGGATTATGAGTAGAGAGGAGTGAGATTCAGCTGTTAGTCTGAGCTTCTACACTTACTCTGGGTAGGAAGGTTGGAGTTGCAGAAAAGGCAGATCTGTATGGCTAGAGGGAAAAATTCAAGGAGAGGTTCCTTGATTTTTTTTTTCCACTTTGTATTCTGTTTCTGAGGAGCACTTTACCTGAGTTGGTGAGAAGAAGAAGCATGGAAGTTGCTTATTCCTTCCCATTTAAGGTTATTTGTAACCTAGAGGAACATGGAGAGAAAAGGAGGTAAGCAACTTGATGCAGTCACTGTTGTGTCCTTCAGGATATGGGGCTGGAGGCAACTACCGTTGTACTGATCTCTGGTACCACAGCAGGGAGACAGTCTTCTCTGCCACTGTTTGTTACCAGTAGAACTAGACTGAGCAAAAGGAAATATAAGTCTTTTTCTTCTCTTTTGTCTTTTTCTTGAGCAAGGCTTTCATTCAAAAGTTACTATTTATAATAACTTCTATTAAACCCTGAGACACCATAACAGCAAGTATCATCCTATTACTAAAGAATAAGCATTTCTCAAGCATTAAAATTGCTATTCAACTGTTCTTTTATCTCCATGGCAACTTTAAGCATAACAACAAAGCAGTAGGTGATGTTGTCAGCCAAAAAATCTGTAATGCTGGAATAATTGTTGATAGCAACAAAATGGATGCCAGTGCAGGGTCACTTACAGCCAGTAATAGGTTGTTGAAGTATTGCATGTGACATTTTAAAGCAGAAAACGTACCAGAAAAAGTAAGGTTGATGCAATTGCTAGTTTCTATAAATTACATATTTGGTACTGATTTAAAATTCAACAGGAAACTGTGGTTTACCTTCTCTAATGGAATGAGTTGCATGAAAAGCAAAAAGCTCCTTGTATATAGAATACGTGCCACCTGGAGAGGGGCTCAAGCTTTCCCCTCAGTTTGTTGATGAAACAAATGCAGCTTTGGAAAACTGGGGTCAATTCCTGAAGGGGACAAGAGTTAAAGGTTAAGTTTCTCACCTAGCTTCAGCGTTGATCTGGAATAGGGAGCGCATTGAAAAATAAAAGGTAATGCTTTTTTACAGATAGTAAAAAGGGGATGGGAGAAATTACCATCATTTTTTTATCTTAAACACCTGGTGCCAGGGGCTTGGATATTTTACTGACATGGAAAATTGTAAATCAATCATGGATCAAAGGCCTTGAGAAAATCAGACTGAATGCTGCTGAGACTAGTGCTAGAAACCAGCTATGAGGAGATCAATTTCATAAGAGCATGCTTGATGTTAAAGTGGGAAGAATAGGAATTGAAAGAGTTTTTATGTGCTTGAGAGATAGTAAATTAGAAAATCTACTCAAAAGAAAAAACATAATGACAGATAAGTTAAAGAAAATAAAACTATTTTAAGTAATTTGTGTGCGATATTTGACAAATTTCTGTCAAATATGAACTGTTGGTTCTGCACGTACCATGGGAATTCTGCCTCTTAATATGTGTGTATGCATGCATGCTGTTGATGCAGCATGTACCGGAACACCTTTTGGAATCTTGCAGTAGCTGAATTTGAGTGCTACTTTCTCCAGTTAATAAAGAAATTCCTTACTATAAGGGGGTTGAGGCACTGGAATGCGTTGCCCAGGGAAGTTGTGAATGCTCCCTTGCTGGCAGTGTTCAAGGCCGGGTTGGACATAGCCTTGGGTGACGTGGTTTAGTGGGAGGTGTCTCTGCCCATAGCAGAGGGGTTGGAACTAGATGATCTTAAGGTCCTTTCCGGCCCTAACTATTCTATGATTCTATAATTCTATGTATCACATTAGTGCTCTATATTTTGTAAAGATTTCTTGAATCCAGGATTTCTGATGATTTGAACTGTCTGTTATCAAAGAAGGTTTTTCTCCTCTATAAGAAAGATGGAGGATGGACATTGCAACCGGTCATTCTTCAGAGTCTGACTTTCCAGCATCCCTCAAACCCTCGTTTAATGCAAGCGAAGAGAACTGCTTTATTCGCTGACATCAGCATGAGATACTATCTGATGTCTGTTTTAAGTTTTGGAGGATTGGGCAGACACTCATGTGGTCCTTTGCACTCATCCAGTTACACCTGTTTATGTCTTTATGGATGAAGACAACACTAGTATAGTTTCTTTGTTTTGTTCAAATAATTTAGCCTGCTTTCACAATGAAACACATCCAGTCTCAGTGAAAGCTTGATTTACATGCTTGTTTTCATTTGCCTTGGATTGAAAAGCTTTCTGAGAAGTCTTGGTTCCAAGAGTCCATAGGTAAACCTGAAGCAGACATATAATTCAAATAAAATAACAATTTTTGAAGATCCCGGTTATATTAGGCTTTCTAAAAACTTAATTAACTTCTGCTGTACAGTTTGAGACCAGATTTACTCAAAGTGATTCTACCACTATTCTGGTAAACACTGGAACTGCAGGTTTCAAAGGAGAGCACTGTTAAAGCTATTTTTTGCTTGGTGGTACTAGTTCCATAGCTTTCTCTTAAAAAAATCGTGATTAGTTTGAATGAAGGTCTCTCTACAAGGATCTATTCCAGATCAGTGTTTGAACTTATTTTGTATGAAGATGCAATGATGGAAAGTGGAATGGTCTACGGGAACAGGCTTTTGGGACATCAAGCCAGCCTATATGGGGTGGAGATAGCATACTTGAGGCAGGGGCTTCTGCTTTGCTGTGAGAGTGGTTATAAGATAGGTAGTAGAAGCTTCTCTATACCTCTTTGCTTTCCTGAGAAAGTTAGGTATGTAGCAATTCTAAATGTGACTGTATGTCTGTCATAGAAGGAACTGAAGAGCACCAGATAACAGCTGGAAGGCTAGCCTCAAGCTGCATAGTGCCTGCTTAAGTGAGTTTCCATTCAGGCTTAATTCTGTACCTTGTCTTACAGTCAAATTGTTATCCATTTCAGTTCTCTTTCTTTTGCTTGAATCTTTTAGGGAACATTTCATTCAGAACTGGTGTGTGTGTTAAATCTCACCGATTCCCTAAGTTTCTCAACCTAGAAGCAAAGCTATTATTGTCCCTAAGTCCAGCCCTGCAAGCTCTTCTGAACACTGAAAGTTGCATGCAATTCTGTTTTTCTGAGATTTATCACCAATTACCATTTATTTTGCAAGCCGAATCTGTATTCATACTTTTATAACTAACTTCTGCAATATAAGCAAAACTTTCAGTAGTGGGATTACAGACCATCAAGGAAATATGGACCATATGTCTACATTGTTCTCACTGGTGCTAGAATAGATCTCTCAATATCTAGTTGCTATTGAAGGATGAACTTCGAAATGCCTATGTAGTTGTTATAACTCCATCAACTATTCTGCATAATTAACAACTATAATTCTTTTCCTCTGTATTTTCTCTCAAGCAATTAAAATTTCAGACTGAACAAAATGTTGATGCTTGCTATTTACTCTGCAAATACCACATAATCTTGCTGACCCTTGTCTTAAATGTGAGACATATTAGGGATTTTTGTAATTTTAGTGAGTATCTCATTACAGTTCTTTAAGATCTGTTTCAAAGATGTGAATTTTTAAAGCTACACATGCAGAAAATGCACCAAATTCCGTGGAGCCAGGAGCAGCCATCTTTTTTTTTTTTTTGTCTTTTTCTCCTACTGCAAGCTCTATACTTACCTTTATTACTTTTCCCTCTGTTCTAAGTTCTATCCATAGTAAAGCAATTTTCAAATCATGTGGAGTTTGATGCCGTAGATTTAAGGTGAAATTATAGATTCATCTTATGAATGTGTATTGGATGACTTGAGATTGTCTAGCACTAGTTTCCATGATTCAGTGATCAGCTTTTAATTTAGATGCTTTGATGTCTGTGGTAACAATGGCTGAAAGTTGATGTCACCAGAAAAAGTAAGTATAAGTTCCTTGATAGAAAACATCCTTTGTTGCAACTTGCACAATTCCTAATATCCTAAATTAAAGCTGGTTTTGCTTTTCACTGGTTCAGCTCATGGTGCTTTTCATGCAAGCAAGGTAGGTGTAAGGGATTACCTGCTCAGGGTATTTTATCGTGAACTTTGCTAGAAATGCATTATGGAAAACTGACATTTAAAATCAGATACAAATCATATTTAAGAGGGTAGAGTTGTAAATCTGCACAGATAAACAACTACTCTTGACTGTGATGCATGTTTGTCCTTAATATGAAAATATAAGTGTTCCATAAACAAAAAGTCCCAGTTTTATTGCAGTTGTGGAACTTTCCATTTCATGTGCAGTGGTAGTATGTCTCTGTACAATTTGCTTTGACAAAAATAGTATTTATATAAAGTGGAAAATTCCACTTGCAGAGTGAGAGGGAATCTTGGCAATCTTCTTTTCCCAGAATTTGCAATTTCTACTGTATTGAAAACTACTAAAATGTTCAATTGTCAACAACTAGAATTGACAGAAGCGTAAATATGAAGTTTTCCTGATGTACTTGTCTGCAGGAATAAGTACATAATTTCTATCAGAGTGATTCTGTTAATGTTTATACTGCTTTCTGCATTCCTATGCAAGTACCATGATAAAACAAAAATGTGACTTTCAAACAGAAATAAGTGCTGTTATCTCTTACCAAACTAAAGGTTTTTATTTCTCTGCACAAAGTATAAAGATATTTCTATATATTTCTATCTTACATTAAGTTTTTGACAAGCCTGCTTATGGAGGGAGGAGCCTCTTTTAGTGCTGTGGAGTGGATGTAATAAAATAAATGGCACTGAGGACATCATTGATGTTAGCTTGTAGCATACGTTTCTGTTTTCGTTTGCTTCTGTTAAATTTCGAGTTATTGATCACTTGACCAAAACTTGTGATAAAACTATTTCTGAAATAACATGGCTTTCTTAAAACAAACAAGGCCATATTTTTATTTCATCAAAGTTTGACACCGGCTATGAATATTTTATTGCAATTTGTCTTTAACAACTGCAGTCGTATCACACATTGCTGATCATCTAATCCTCTCCTTGTCAATGTGGAATTACTTCTCTTGTACATTTAACATTTTTATTTAGTTTTGATACAAATGCATATGAAATTGAGATGCCCGAATTCTCTTGAGAGATTAGGGTTCAGCTCACAAAGGCTGGTGCTGTGAACATTAAATATCATTCAGAATAATCTTGGTGTCAAGAAACTTTTCCTGATGATCAGACATGTTTTTCTCAGTTATATCTCTTTTTTTCTAGGTCACTCTATTCTTCAAACTTTTCAGAAGTCTTTCAAATGCCCAGTCCTTCTTCTGGCCTCTGTGTCTGTTGTGTATTGCTTCTAGGGTGTTCATATTTAACTTTTTGTGTTTTCTAGACTTCCCAGAGCTTTCTTCTTATATTGTTTTGCCTCAGCCTCTTTTCAATTTGTAAGTCCTTTTTGAGTTAAAAGGTACCTGCTTCTTCAACCTAATAAGCTTTATCACACAGGGACTGATAACTCCTTGCTTTTTGTAAGGGATACACTGATACTTTGAGCCTTGTCCCTTTATGCTGTGGCCAGGTTATTGTGCTTCATATGTGATGGTCTTACACAGAAGAGGGAACTAGGCTTTTTCCTCCTTCATCTTAATTGCTACTCTGACAGATCAGTCCCTTGCTCTTGGAAACACATCAATCGTCTTTACTATTTACGCCTTTATTCATATTTTCCACAGCATGACCAAGGTAATCTTTAAAAAGCTTTTCAGACAGAATATCCAGATACTTTTATTTTCTTTCGGTTTTATCTGTGTCTTATTTTAACTCTGCACTGCTGCCTTATTGTATGATTTGTTAATCTGTAATCTATCCCTAACCCATGCAAAGATCTGATGGTCCTAGATCAAATAAACATTTTCTCAACTGCTTTGTTTGAACATGCACATGCAGAAATACAAGTACTTGTCTAGACCTCTGTACTTGTATGCATAGATGTTTACCAGTTGAAGTTTTCTAGTTTGTATCCCACTGGAAGTGAGCTGCTGTTATGGTGCTTTCTTATTCCTATCTTAAGCTAATTTTTCCTATCCTTCAGGATAGTTACCAAGATTTAAATGCTTTGCTGCAGGTGAAAGGTCGTGTCATACTACCTCTCAATTTGTGTTGGAGACTGGAATTGAGCTGCTGTTATGGTGCTTTCTTATTCCTATCTTAAGCTAATTTTTCCTATCCTTCAGGATGGTTACCAAGATTTAAATGCTTTGCTGCAGGTGAAAGGTCGTGTAATACTACCTCTCAATTTGTGTTGGAGACTTATCTCTGCTTTTTTTCCCATGTTGAATGCTGACTCTTCTGCAGATCATTGTTGCAAGCAATGTTGTTAAATCTGGGAAAAATAAAATGTTTATGTTTATTTTCTATTCTGGCTCCGATGTTGTCCAAAGATATGCCTATCTTTTTTAATTGAGCCATCAGACATCATACTCTATCCAAATATGCATTCCATAAAGCATTTAAAATATGTGAAATACATTTCTGTTCTTCTAGAAAAAAAATTGAGGATTAAAGTTTATTTTGCATGACCCATTATTTTTGCGTATCTTTCAGAAATAATGAGTCATGAAACTGACAAAAAACAAATTCAGCAAAACTTAATACATGTCACATCTTTAAGGGGTAGATTTAGAATACTTCATATGTATTTTTCTCTCTAGTGTATACATTCTGATGCTGGCACTTGAACTTATTCTTCTCTTAATTGGTCTATCCTCCAGTCTGACTACACTTTTTAAAATGCCTAAGGATTTTTTCCTTTAGAAGCAGTTAATGCCATCATGCATCTTTCTGATGAAAGTGCATAAGAACAAGTTATTGTTGCTTAATTTTTTTTTGTGTTGGTAAACATATGATATAGCTACAAAAAAGTTTTATCCAGACTCTAACATCATACTTCCAGGGAATGGTTTTGGAAAGTCTGAAAAAAAAACATACAAATTCAAGAGTGTAAGTTCTGCCCATGGAGATAGAAGGAGACTGTCTTTTGTAGGTGTCTGTGATGAAAATGTGGATTCCTTCTGTAGATGATTTGACCTTCAACTGGAAAATGCTAATTCAGAGCTACTTGCTTAAGGAATTTCAACTCCTGAATTAAGAACTTTGGTTAGAGTCCTTAGATTATACAGCAGTGTGTATATTCTGGAGTATGGTTTCACTCTGAAAGACTGTATGTATTGCAGAAATATATGGCATATTTTAAACTCATTCTGGAATGCACGCTTAACTGTGAAACCATGACTGGTGTATGCACAGGAATTTATAAGCTGTGACTTTAACTAAGGAACCAGTCTTTGATCCCTTTTTTTGCAAGTCACTCTTGCTACCATAGAAAGAACTATTTATGCAAGGAGAAGTTAATGATTTAGGGCATTTGCACACAAATGAATGGAGAGCTGCAATGTGTAGTGCAGAATATGCAGTAACAGAAGAGTGGGTAACCTGTGATCCTCTGTCTGAGTTGCAAGTCATTCTGCATGACTTGCTTGCTGTGGTCCTACTACAAATGCTGCTTTCTGTGTAATGTTGCATCTGTTTGCCTCGTTCCATTCTATGTTCATATATTTCATATCCTCACTTGGTCTCCCTGTGCAACAATTAAAGAGCTATTAGTCAACAAAGAGCATGTAGCAGTTTCTGTTCATGTAGTACGGAAGTGAAGACACAAAACTATTTTAACAAATACAATGCTACCTCCTCTTACTATTGCTTTGCATTGAGAAATGCTAGCTATAGCATCTGACCTGGCAGCTGTTGGTTCTACACAGAGCTCCTCCAGTGGAAGTTAATCAACCAGATTTCACATTTGTGCTGCTGCTAATCCTAGCAACTCTGCAGACTTAGAAGGAAGGATGATGGATTTGCACCAGGGTAACAGATTCAAGTTTGGACCATTTGCTGGAGTTTTGTACATCACATATTGTACATCCGGATCTTAAGTTTAGAGAATCATAGAACAGTTAGGGTTGGAAAGGACCTTAAGATCATCTAGTTCCAACCCCCCTGCCATGGGCAGGGACAC
>JASSUY010007635.1:0-37877 GCA_032466535.1 Forpus xanthops
AATTTGCCCCCCCCCCCCCCCCCCCAAGAGTGAGCTCCCACTGGGGTTAGTGCTTTCCTGGGTTAACAGAGAAGGCATTAACCATTGTTTGCCTTATACCTCATTTGAATTTAGCTCTCTGCTGTTGTAACCCTTTCTGAGTGTGTGAGTGCCAAAAATCGAAAAGCCACAATACATACGTCATTAAATATTATCAGCCTCATGAAGCCCCTGTAGCACAGTGGAGTGCCATGAAGGGATGATGTCTGGGCCAACTGTACCCTGAGACATGTCATCTAACACATAGTTGAGGACAGACACTAGGATAGATTAACTGCTTCTATGTACCATCTCACTGTCCCTAACATATGTACCTAAAGTACGCATTGTTTCTGCTCACTTTACAAAGAGATCTAAACCATTTCCACAGTATTACCTGGTTTTAATTATTATTGAACACTCCCCAAACTATTATTAGTAGACTTTATGGATCGCTTTGTCATGGGTTTTAATTTTTCTTGTTCTTTATTAAATGCAACTAAAGCCTAATGCAAAAAGCTGTTATCTGTAACACCCTGTGAAATCCATTTCATGTCTATAGAAAATTTCATTTTAAACACTATAATCTAGCCAGCTTTTAAATTCATCTAATATGCATCATGTTGATTTCTGTAGCTTATTATTCAAAAAGTCATCTGGTACCTAGTCAAGTGCCTAAAAGAAGAGAAGGAATATTTAATCAACACTAGCGCCTTTATCAACAAAAATTAATTTAATGAGAACTATTGTTATATATCCATGTTGATTAGCATTAGTTAGCATATCTGCATTTAATTCTTTGTTAATTTATTAATTAATTACATTAGCTGCTACATTACTTTTCCTAGTATTGCTATGTTTACACTTTTCAAGAGTTTGAATAATATCAGCTTTCTCCTGGGTCTTTGATATTTCACCACTACCCTGACAAATTCTAAAAATCATTATTTATATGAATTAAGTCTGGAAATCTCCTTAGCCAGCTCTTTTAAAATGCTTGGTATCAAATTACTCAGATCTATTAAATTAAAATGACTGACTTTATTAACTGTGCTCTGCCAGTCTAAATTACTGCTGGGGAAGACAGGATTGTGTTGCCATCATATGGAAGAATAACTCATCTAGCTTTTTCGCAAAAGAAGAATATAAATACTTATTAAACATATCCTTGATTTCCACTTTTTTATTTTAAGCATTTCCATTTGGCAAACAACAAATACTATGTTAGCATTTCTATCCTTCATATGCTTTGCTATTACAGAGTATATAATAATAATTTACTTGAAGTGTCTCGGTTTTAATAGCTTTTGAAGCTTTGCACATAGCTTTTCCCTTCTTGTACTTCTTTTCCTGTCTACATTTTACCATTCTTAGCTTCAATTTTCCAGATATTTCAGAACATTGCCCTTTCTTCTTCTTGTATGTGAGAACAGGTTATATTCACAATTGTAATTTCCTGCTACATTTACTTCCCTTCATAGCCAAGTTACATAGTTTTTTACAACATGGTCTTCTTTCTCATATATAGCGCCATTGCTTTTGCAGACATGTAGTAAAATGTTGTTCGTTCCTAATTGCCTGTTAAGATTGTTGAGATTTTATCTCCAAATTAATTTAGTCCTTCATTATTTCATCTTTGTGAAACATTACACATTTCTTTCTCCTTTTGCCTTCAACCTTCAGGGCTTTGTTTTCCTTGGTACACTGGCAGAGTTTGATGGGATCCATTTCTTCATAGGCACATATCTACAACTATTTGATATTTGCCTGTCTCTGTACATGCAGTTGCAAACATGCAGGGCACGGAGATGCTTATGCCAAAGGGATAGAAAACATGTTGTATCTGTTCTTCTAATGCCAGACCAGCAAGAAAAGACTTGAGGCCTGAACATGCTGTCCTGGCACCATACGGTCTGACATTCCCCCACGTCGTTAGCACCAGGCTGATCCCAACAGTCATCAGCCTGGCTTTAGCTTAAATCCCCCATACACAACCACCGAGTCATCAAAGTGTACCAAAAGCTGTGAATCTGTGCTGAAAGGAACAATTTTAGTGAGCTGCGCAGAGTGATTTAAGTCACCCCTAGCTATGCAGTGCTCTGCCACCCATGGGTAAAGCAGGCAAGTTTTGTAAGCAAATCCTCTCCCAGCACATGGGCTTAGTCATCAGTGAAAGCTGCTGGCTTGCTCCTATTCCAACTGTGGTTCAGCTACTGCTCTGAGGTCAGCTCTGCAGGCACTTGATAAAGCTTCAATTAAGTGCTCTTCTTGCAGCACTCACTGATTTACACATCTGCCCGCATCGGCCATTTTGCTGAATAAGCCCACATCAGGCAAGGACCGCACACAGAGAAGCGCCCAACTTTCCCTGCCTACAGCAGGAATTAAGCTCCTCAAGCCTGGGCGTCACCAGGCAGCCTAAAATAAATACTGACACACAAATGACATTTTTAAAAGGCTGGGCAAATAGAGCTGCAGAGAGCATAGTACAAATATTACTACAGACACTTCAACTAGGGAATTAATTATTCATGGTGTATCTATTCCAGACAGTTTCTGAGCTGTATTTCCTTGTGGAGATGTGCATGTCTCTGTTTAGATGCTACTGTGATGGGATGGTATAAAGGTTTCAGTGACAGAACATCATGGTATGGTTCCTGTGTAACAGCCTGGCAGATCAACGCCTCCAATGAGTTTACGATCAAAAGGCCCGACCTTATTTGCTCACTAACAGGGGTCACACTTAACTGCAGAGAGCAGCTCTTACCAAAGCCTTACACTTGTGTTCAATTGCTTAGGCTACAAGTCAAAATGGGAAGTGACTCGTAATGATTGCAAATCTCTATGCCAACAACGAAAAAGTAACAAGCATAAGACCATGGAATTTATTTGGTCAACACAATGTGCAACAAGGAAGACCTGCATTCCTTATTTGTGAGTGACACTGAGAGGGAAAGTTTACATTTGAAACTTGCACAGGAAAAATGAGTTCTGTGGAGACAGTGAAGTTAGAGGCGCATAGGGAAGACCCAACATTTTCATTTGTAGTTACATGAATTGCTATAAAGTCTCCCATTCTTTTCCTTGGACTTTTTTGGGCAGTGGTTCAGAATAACAACCTTAAAAAACTCAATTGAAAATTTATCAGTCCTGGCACAAAATCTTCTTCCATGCCAGGAGCACAGTAAAGAAACAAACATCATTTTGCTCCCTCCTCAGGAAAGGATACGTAACCCAGACAAACAGGCAAGTGGAATTTAGCAAAACCAGGTTGTTGACATGCCTTTATTTTATCAGCAAATTAAATGTTAACTGCAAATGTTACATGGCACTTGCCTTGCATGTAGGTCATTTTCTCTAGGCAAACCTCCTGCTCAACTCAAGGAAATATTTCAGGGGACTTACATGGCAGTGAACCTGTGCAAGAAGGAGGGATTAGGAAGCCCCTGGCTGGTTGGGTGGAGAAAGCTTTTCTCCATTTTTTACCTCAAGTTTTTTCACTAGCGAAAAATAATGCTGGCCATAATCTGTGTCCCACTGAAGTCAAAGACATGCTTCTAACTCCAGCAAGACTGACTTTGCTCCCCTAGACTTAAAAGCAGTTTTGCTTTAGCAAGAACAGAATAAAAGCTATGTGTGATCCTCAGCACATTGCCCTGGGCTAACTCCAGGGAACACAATTCTCTCAAAGCCCAGCTGCAGACATGAGAGCTTACTTAAGACTACTTTAAAATGCAAATTACATCAGCATGCATGTCCGTCGTGCTCCTATGGAACAACTAACACTGAAATATGCACAGTCCAGAAGTACCCATGATCTGAGGAGACTCACCAGACCCTAAGAGCTAAGAGTAAATATCCCAGATAAGGGTCCACCCTGAACTTACACAACAAAGAACAGACTATCAGCATGGACTGGTTTTGATTTTTCATGCTTTTCTTGATTTAAATCTAAACCCCTAACCTCATTTCATATGGATTTTCTACAGGCTCATTGACAGAACAGCTGACAGACAGCTACGAATTGCAAGGATATAAATATATCAGAGGGCTGTGGTGGTCAGAGCTGATACAGTAAATGATTACTCTGACAGATTATTTTTCAGCAATGCATTCTGTAGAAGCAATCTGATTGCTGGTTACTCCAGGTAGCATGGAATGAAAAAGGCACCATGATTACTTTCACTTAATGATTTTGGCAACCTGAGCCTGTCCTGCTGTGTGCCACCCACAGTGCCAGACCCTTGATAACGTCCCAGTGCTTACACACAGGACAGAGTTACACAAATCTATGGAAACGGCCATCAGCAAAGCAGGAGCAGCTCTCTCATGGGCAGCAAGAACCTGCACAGGCATAGTATCACAGGGGGTCACAGTCTGCACAAGAAGGGGGTGTACATCTGCTTCTCTCCCCGTGCCACAGAGAACAGGAGGCACTGGACAGTACAAAGTGGAGCCTTCAAGCCAGTCTTCCTCCTTAAATCACCCTACAACAATGGCTGTGGAAGACCTGCATTGCCAAATATGAGCCTCCAAGGGCAAGTCCAGCAAGAGGACTTCAGCAGGTGCTGGTGCTATCTGGAAGCTGACCTGTTTGTATTGCTGTGTAATGCTGGCCCTGCCTCCCCTTCTCCTTTCCTTGCTTCTTGGTGCAAGGCAAAGCCCCAGACACCACAGTCTCCTGCAGGTCTTCACCCTGGCCTAAACTCCTTTGAAAGGATTGATTCCAACCCCTCTTGGCTCTTGGATCCTCTCATGTACTCCTCTGTACACACACCCCATGTTAATCACGACCTCCTAGCACAGTTGTAATACTTTGATAGAAGCTACACTCTGCCCATGATGGCAGAAGGGACAAGTTCAGTTATCTGTTCTTTCCTATGATGGAAGCAAGCTGATCTCTGATGTATTTTCACAAGAGCTGTGTCCCATCTAATTTTAAGTGTCACTTATAATAGCTGTTTTTTCTTTCACCAAATAACTTTTGCAGCCCTGCAGTTGAAGTCATCTGAAACCACAAGATTGGACTTTGAATGGCCCTTGATATTATCACCCATCCAAGCCATAGCTCTACTCCTCAGCCACTGTTTTCCCTTTCTATTGTTCACTGAGATTAATGTGCAAATCCAAAGGAGCCAGTAGTCAGACGCAGTGAAGCTATCAAACATACTGCTCTTCTTCCTCAACAGAAGAAGCTTCACTAAAGCTGGCAGGATATCTAGTTAGCTATAGCCAGTAGAGGAATTTTAGGGCCTCCACAATGCATGATGAAGCTGTCACCAAAGCAATAGAGCAGTACTGAGAACTTGAAAAATGCAAAGATAGTAATATAAACAATGAGGAGGACTTGTTTTATTATGAACTATTCCCAGCATACCACAGTATGCTCTTCAGCCTCTTGAATTCACTGCCATCTGCAATGCTTGTATCCCCTTGGAGGAATTGCTGCATTATCCAAAAGCTCAATTGTGCAAACTTATTCATGGTCCCTTATGATGTTTGGGCTATAAGGCTCATGATGTATATTGATTTGTCTTCTCCTCCTCCCTGCCCGCCTCAGGGCCTCCTCTCCTCTCTTACATTTCATGTAAGCTGGCTTCCTGGATTGCAGTGGGAATCGTCTCAAGGTCATACCAAGATGCTTCAGTGTGGCTCAGCTATGAAAAATGTACATAGCCCAAAACGTTGTTTAAGAGGAATAGACTGAAAATAATGCCTGCGGCTGGAAGGAGCCCTGATTTATTTAAAATACTGGGGTACACATGCACAGTTTTATAAACTGCCTCTTCTTCACCAATCAAAACAATGAGAACAAATGACGCCGTGACCTGTCAAATGATCCTTTGTCCCTCCCAGCACAGGTCCATAATCCTTCAGTTCTGATTATG
This sequence comes from Forpus xanthops, assembly GCA_032466535.1. Lineage (NCBI taxonomy): Eukaryota > Metazoa > Chordata > Aves > Psittaciformes > Psittacidae > Forpus > Forpus xanthops. The sequence goes on from JASSUY010007635.1 coordinate 5,907, forward strand.
CAAAGGAATATTACATTGATCCTGTAAAATATCTCTGATTGGATCAATGTTATTTTCTCTCACATTGACAAGGTCTTACCAGAGAATGACTATAATTCCACTGCTAACACTGTCTTAGTAAAATCCCCCAATAAATCCTCCAAGCAGCACTGTTAGTAATACCTTTATTAGACTAACTAAACAAGATATTTATATGCAGGGCTTTCCAAAGGACTGTGGATCCTGCTTCAGTTTCTGGAGGAAAACTTGATCAAAAGTGCTCTACTGGAAGACTTACCTCCAAGGAGGCTCTGCACAGACATAAGTAGCAGGTAAAATTACCCCTTCAAGATTCACAAGGTTGGCCACAGATTTGACCTTGTCCTGCTTATGCTGCAGCAAGGACCCAAATGCACCTTCGCAAAAAAACTCATGGTGAGTGTGGTTCACAGGCAGGATTGGAGTTCAGGGTCTCCCCACACCTTCCACAAACATGCTATCACTATGACAGTTTGCTAACAAAGGGGAAACATGGTCTTTATGTACCTCGTATCATTTCAATATTTGTTCAAGAACAAATCCTGGGCTCCATACTTAACAGAAGACCTGCTCTCCCAGACACTGCTGTCTCTGCTCACTAGTGCTTCCATTCTCCTCCTCTCTTTCCCTTGTCTCTCTCTGTTAGTCTCCATTAATTTTCTCTCCATTTTCTTTTTTCCACATCTCCAAGCTTTCAGTCACAGTAGTTTCATTCCCACGCTGAGCTCCCCTTCACCACTGAGGTTGAATTGTCACCTTCTGGCTGGAAACACAATGCTCCAGTAAGATGAACAGCAGACTCCAATGATCATCTTGCGAAGTCATTTTTTCAGGCTGCCTGAGTGCCCAGGTACTCACTCATCTCTGCTTTCCCTTGCTTCACTTCAATAAAGTATCACTAAAGCCATAGAAGCTACAATCATACATCTGTCTTGCCTTCCTAAACCTTTAAATAGAGTCATAAGAATCATTAATAAACAAAGTACAGTATCTAACATAAAACTCAAGCACAGCTGAAAGACCAGTAAATACAGCCATACATCAAATACCAGATGAGAAAGCTACAAAGGCAGTAGTATATCAACAGGAAAATAGCAAACAAACAGCATAACAGGCAACATGCCTTCTTAAATCCTTTGAGCCAGGTTGGAGTCTGTGATGGGTAAACTCTGGCTTTTATATGTTTCATGAGAAAACTTTCTCCATATTCTTTACAGCAATATACTGAAAAGTCAGAGAAGTCAATTCTCAGCTCCCAGGCCCTTAGAAACAAAGGAAAAATAATTGATATTAGCCTTGAAAAGGAACAGCCTGACAGTAAAAGAAATTGTTAATGACTATAGAAAGGACTCCTGACCACTTTTCACCATCCACATCCAGTTTTTTACATCATGCCTCTACATTATGATTCAAATATCTGCACATCAGATGCCTAAACTGTGATGTCAACTTTGAAGGTCACTGCCATAGGTGTGATGGATAGCAAAACTTCCTCATATGAAAACTTCAACTCAGGATCACTGACCTACCTAAATGCTACGGCTGTGGAATTGCACTTATAAGCAGCCTAGTCTGTCAATGCTGATGGCCTTGGTTAACACATTGTCACATCAATGGAGTACAAGCTGCATAAGACAAGCTTAAAGACTCCCATCTGTTCACCAACCAGACTCCAGCAAATCTACCAGAAAGTTTCTGTGGCCTCTTCTGATGCCATGCAGAATGATACTCTCCTGCTTTGGAGGAGTGGTGCAAGTCAAACAGCATTTTGGCACAGACCAAAGCCCTGGAAAGAAAGTGTTGAAATAAGTGGAGAAGTGCTTGTGTTTCCCCACGTTAGGAACAAGTCCTACCTACCCTGGTGTGGATAGAAATGGAGCTCTCAGAGCCGGACAGTTGGATCTCATTTCAAAACATGGACCCCAAAGACATTCAGTGAAACACCATCTCAAGGAGCCTGAAAAGTCTTTTTCCTCAGAAGAGCTATTTCAGTGCCTAACTCACGTGCCCAAGATGAGCATTCAAACAATTTAATTTTCTAGGTGACAGATACAATATACCATCCCACCACAGCAATCAGGTACAGGTCATCTCAAATTATTGGTCCAGGAACTCCCAAAATGACATGAACTTCATTCAAAGGGAGGAGAATCTTTAAAGAAGACATGTTCTTCCACTCATCCCAAAGACAACAACCAAAAACCACACCCAGGTTGATGTGTGGTAACAGTACCAAATGGGCACTACAATCCCTTAGTTGGCAGCAAGTGAAGCAGAGCTTGGACCAGAAGACTTGCCCGTGCCTCAGCACTATGGGCAACTTTCTGCTAAGAGAAATCCTGCTTCTTTCCCCTTTCTCTCTCTTTGTACTTGCATTCTCAGAGACACACACAGGAAAAGAAGTGCATGAACTCTTCAGTGCTGAAGAGTTCATCTGCTCCTGCTGCTTATTCTTCATTTGAAGACGTTGGCAATGCAATTAGTTGCTGTTTCACAGGCAGGATGCTGACAGTAACTGATGAACAAGAGGGCACAAGAGCTGACACCAGTTCCGCTATGGCACAGAGTGCATGGGACACCAGTAACAACAGGACAGGGTTCCTGACAGCAGGAATAAAAGGGAAAGCTCTCTCACAGTCACACAGCTCAGCAGCACAGGCAGAGGACCTCACATCCAGCTGCTCCTATGCACATGACATGATCACAAAAACAACACCCAACGACCTTCAGACTCCCTCCCTCAGTATCTGCCACCATCCATTCCAGTTCACCCTGAGCAGAACAGGGTTGCTCTTCATCAGGCTGTGGTCATACCTCAATAAAAGTAGAAAATAAAAATTCCTTCTCTGATCCACCCTAAATATAACCCTCCAGGTACTTGGCCACAGAGGCGGGTAGCAGTTTCTTCCAGTAACATAGAATGAAGCTTTGTTGCTTAGTCTCAGGCAAGGTTCCATGATCATCCAGACAGGCAAAGCATTCCAGCTTGCTTTGCTCCATGCTGATTGATGAAGCCCTACTTTCACCTTTTCTGGGAGCTGGACTATATATACCCCAGAAGGCTACCCCAGATAGTGCTTTCCTACCTTTAGTGCTGTGGAGTTTTTCTGTTCCTTTAACACCTTTCCCCAAAACTTTTGGGAGAGTTAATGGTCTGTTGCTGCACACACAAGTGAACAAAGCTCAGGAATGGATGCTTTTAACCCACATAAACTGGTGGAACCTGTGGCAAAATCCCTCCCACTATAAGGAACTCACCCAGCATCCCCAGCCAAATGGCTGAACATTCTGTGAACTGAAATACACATGGTAATTTAAATATGTACAAATACTAGTTTAATTCCTCTGCTGCCAGCCACCCCAAACATTTAAATATAGCACAGAAATTCTCTTGTATTTTATACAGACTATTTTAATGAAGAAGTTGCAGGCTCCACATTCTCTTGTCTTATTAATACAAATGGTTAAGAACCAAAGAGGCCTTTGCTGTCATTGAGCTAAGGCAATATGAAATGAAAGCAGATGAGGGAGGCAGGAAACCCTATTAACCACATTATCTAAAGGAAAGCTATGTAAAATGTTCATTAAGTGCACAAAGTCCTCATCCCCAGTCCTTCCTGGATGTGTGGGGTGTCACAGGAAGAAAATAAAGAGCAGCTCATATCTACATGAAAGAGACAAAGCAGCTAGGATAGAGCAGCTGGACTTGTCTTGAGTCCCTTCCCTCTCACCAGGCACCTGTGGCTGGTATTAGGCAGCCCAGTGGCAAACACTTTTTCCATGATGTCCTGCTTGATACAGAGGTGAATATGCTCTTTCTTGGGGGAAAAAAAAAAAAAAAAGTAATTAGTAGGAATAATAAATCAACCTTTCACATTCCTATGACATGTTTCACAAGGACACAGCACTAGAAAGGACCATGTTCATTTTTCTTGTACAGCAGGCATATGTATCAGAGGATCATAGAATAATTTAGGTCAGAAAAAGAAGTTAAGATCACTGAGTCCAACCTCCAGCACTGCCAAGTCCACCACTAAACCATGTCCCTAAGCACCACATATACATGTCTTTTAAATGCCTCCAGGGATGGTGACTACACCACTTCCCCGGGGCAGGCTATTCCAGTGTTGACAACCCTTTTGGTGAACACTTTTTTCCTAAAATCCCATCTGCACCTCCCCTTGTGCAACTTGAGGCCATTTCATCTTGTTGCTCCTCACTACATCCTCCTTTCAGGCAGTTGTAGACCAATACGACCTCCTCCAAGCCTCCTTTTTCCAGGCTAAACAACTCCACTTCTCTCATCCACTCCTCATAAGATTTGCAAGACATCCATTCATGGTCTTCTGCACACTTTTCCTTGCTAATGTTCTTATTTTAAACACATTTTCCCCCTCTCCTGTGCTTAACCCCATTTCTTCTGGATAACAATTGTATTTGTACAATAGATTTTCCCTTCTCACACTAGTAACACTGCCTTGGACCTGCTTTGAATTTATCTTTCTCAGAGGTGGCTGACAAGAATAGCAAAGATTGTAACAAAGAAGGCTTAATTAACACCTTGCCCATGACTTTAACATTTTTCTACATCAAATAACTGGCCAGCTCTGTTCTTCAATAACATCTGCCCTTCTCCTGGTCATGGCTCCATCATCCTGCACTTCAAGATAGGTGCGCTTTAAAGAACCTCTTGTCACCAGTGAGATGTGTCCTGTGGTCACATCTCAACTGCACGTTGGGTAAGATTCAGTTATGCACTTTTCCATCTTGAAATGAAATCCCCTGTGGTACCTGGGCAAGCCAAGCCATCTGAGCCCCAAGGTCATCATGATGATGGTGGGAGGATGGGGAATTCTGAATCCCCAGCCTGGATGTCTGGGGGACTGGAATTACAGTGAGGAATTCCACACAGAGGATTTTTGCCCAACAATATAAAAACATCCTCCAGTACCAGAAGTTCACACTGAAAAAAACTTCACATCTTTTCTATTACCCAGTCCTCAACATTACCTAGCTCTTTATATAATATTCCAAGTCTTCTTTTTCTTGGCAATATTTCATTCCTGTAGGCAATGAATGTCTTAAGTTCATCTCTTTGTGCCCAGCCCAATGGGAGCTATTAACTCTCCTTACAGACCCTGCTTCAATTTCATTAATGACATTAAACAAGGTTGGTCCCCTAGTTCAGGAACTTTACTGTTGCCCTTCATCTCGATACTCCCTCTCTCAGCACTTGTTGTTTTTCTTTGGTCAGTTCCTTAAACACAAGGTAAATTGTGTACTAATGACCTTACTATTGTATCAAACCCTTTCTTTAGGGGCAGAATATAAAACCCTTTACCAAAATCTCAATAACTTGGGTCTAAGGTATTTCCTTGTCTCAAAACCTGGTTATCTTCCTAGCAAACTGCATTAGCATAGCTTGGAAAACTTCAAATAGAAAAACATATGTTGCATGTTTATTTCATTTCCCCTGTGCTTTTAATCAATACTTCCTTTAGAATTTACTTTGAACACTACTTGGTATTATTATGATCAAACTAAAAGTCCACTGTGGCCCAGACAACTTTTACTCATTTCTTTAAATATAGACTTACTACTTTTCATTCCTAATGAACCATCCTAATTAGACAGATATATTGAAAATACTTTTTACTGGACTTACAGTGTCACATATACCACATCTTTCAGAAGTCTGAGATGGAAATTATCCAACTTCCCAGTTTGAGCCCATTAAACTATTTGAATTTTTCCATTTCCCCTTTTCCTGTTAGCTGACTCCTTTATCTCTCTGATCAGTGCAACATTCCTCCCTGTCTCTTGAACCATTATGGGATATCATACAAGCAGAACTGGGTAATCTTGAGGACTGGTGAATAGAAAAGGGATGAAATTTAACACCAAACACCAGCTCATGCAGTTAGGTACTAACGAGAAGTTTCTTTCTAATATAAACTTTTGTCCTGCAGGATATTTGTATTGTTGGACAACTGGTCTCTGTGTAAAACAGGGATAATTCACTCTTCAGAAGTCCTCTATGCTTAAAGATCAAGAAGTACAGTATCCAGATACTCTCTCTGGAGTACCCAAGACAAAGCAATGCAATTGGATCATCAGCGGCCATGAATCAGCATCACCCCTTCAAAGTCAGTGTCATGACCTTAATTTACACCTTTAACATGTAACTGCAAAATGGTTTTGTTTGTTTCTGTTATAATATTTATGTCATTAAATGACCATTCAGCACAAAGCAAAAGTATCTACATTATAAAGGCTGTTTCGCATATACAGAGATTAATGGAGACACAGATGCAAGCATCATACATTCATATTTAAGAAGAAAGATAATTTCAAATAGCTTCTGCTACCCATTAAAATTAGCGTAATTGTTTCATCTTATTAGAAAGTCTAGAAATACATTTATGAATCTTTTCATTAAATGTCTGCTTTTAAAACCCAAACCCAACAAAGGTCTTAGAATTAAATGAGGGCTGTGAGAAGAGATTTTTAGTGACTTTCACTCAGTCTGGTGGGATATCTTAATGGGACCCACTTTGGTATACACAGGGGACATCCTGGAACCTCTGTTTACTGTGCTTCATTTTGCATAGACACTTGTTTACACTGAGCAGAGCTGGTACAGGGGAGTGAAAAGGTTTCAGAGCCTGAGCACATTCGCTGTCATGTGATGAGATGTTGATAATCACCCAGCTCAGGACATGTGTTTTCCCTCTCAGCATTGTGCAGAGTTCCCTCAGGAATGACCAAGATAGAGCTGCTGGAAAAAGCAAGGGGGGATACTGGAAGATCCTCTCCACTCTGAATTAAGGAGGTGTGAATGCCATTTTTCTGGCTTCTCTGGCACACCCAAACTCATCAGGCTACTGCAGCTTGTTACAAGGTTACATCTTGGCGTTCCTCTGTAACCTGCTCTAGGTGGCTCTTCCTTGGCAGGGGGATTGGACTGGATGAACTCCAGAGGTCCCTTCCAGCCCTAATGATTCTGTGATTCTGTGATCGTCACTGGAATCACACACAGAAGTAGGCACAGACAATAGCAGGACACTCAATAAGGAGAAATCTGACCATGAGCCCAGCAGAGCAGTACCTGGCATGTGCCGGATTGCCACATAGTCTGAGCAGTTCCTTTTGACCCAAGACTCCCTTGCTGGCCTGACATTTATATGAGACTGCAGCGCTTTAAGTGCAGATGAATTGGCATGGGTGTACAACAGGCTAAAAGGCCTCTTCCATAAAAGCCCCTCAGCCCTGTAAATACCATTCTCCATTCCCCTACTTTGTAGAAAATATTCTGAATTTGTGTTAAATATTTATTTATGTGCACTACCGGTTCAAGTTACCAAAAAGATAGGGCTTCATAGTGGGCCCTATGCTCTCCGCACTTGCTCCTGCTCCACTTCTTGGACCATCCCCTGGACTCTTCCTGCAGGAAACATCTGCTGCCACCTTCACACTAGGCTTGTTTGGACTTTCAGTCACCTCAGATCATCAGTATTAAGGACTTCATGCCTCCTGACAGTCTTTTACCACCCTCCTTACCATTTACTTCCTTTCTCCACATGCTGATGTTACCTGTGCTGCACCCTTTCATTTACAGTCCTTTTTTGCCCTGCATTCCCCTACCTACTCCTTCCCTGCTATCCCAGATCCCAACTGGTCCATACCAGTTGATCTCTGCTATGTCTCAGAACAGAATATCTCCGATAGGAATCCTGCTGCCTGGCTAACTTTCTCCACTATAAATGTATTGTTCCACCATTCAGTTCTGCTCATTTGCTAGACTTACTACTCCAGCTCAGCTCAGATAAATCTCATATTCTCAGTCATAGTCACCTCTTTGTCACATTTGGCTCATTCCTTAGACCCTCCCACCTTCCCCAGCCCCCGCTTCAGCTGTTACATAGCATTTCATCCAGTTCTTCCATGAGAAAAAAGATGAACTATGATCTTCCCCTTCTAATACCTTTGCCTTCTGTTTCCTCTTCCCCTCCTACGACTCCGTCCTCATTCCTCCCTCCCATAGATGAAAAACCTCCTATGCAGCTCTCTTCCTTCATTTCTTTCTTTCTGCCACAGATCCAGATCTTATCCTAGCTTATGGCCTTCCTTAAGGCTGTTCTTGTCATCTTGCTCTCTCTTCTTGTTCTCTCACACCCCTCTGTCTCCTAATTGTCCTAACACAAGTACCTTTCAATTTTTTTCCTCCTAAAATATTCTCATCATAAAACATTCTTTCATCTTAAAACATTTATTTTCCTCTCCAAATACCGTGTCTTTTTCTGTCCCGCCTTTCATTACCCACCTCTCTGAATACACCAGGATCAAACACTGCCTGGATTCTCCCCAACACCAGTTCAGCGCAGGTTTCTCTCCCCTGCAACTGCTGCTGCCAAAGTCTCTGCCTAACATACTAGGAAATTTCAGCATAGTCTGAATACTCTGTTCTCATCTGCTGCAGCCTGATGGCTACCTTCAGTAGTCTCCTGTGTTGTTTTAACATGAAATGTTCATTCTTCAGCTACTGCGGCATTACTCGCTTCTTTTGCATCACCTTTGAATCTGCTTCTTTTGCCATGTTCTCCAGAAGGCACTTTTCTTCTTCTAGCTCTCCTGGAAGTTCACAGGGCTTTTCTCTCTCTGTATTTTACTCCTCGGTAATTTCTATCACAAACATAGATCACACTACCATCTGCACACAGCAGTTTTCAGATAACTCCTCTAACATAAACTTGTCTCCCTGGTTCCATACCCACAGTCTCTCTAATATTCCCTCATAGGCATACAGATATTAAACTGAGCTTATCATAGCTAAAAGAGAGTTTCTAATGTTCTTCTCCCTTCTTTACTGTAAGCTCACTCTTGTAATTCCTCTCTCTTGATAGTCACAGCAACAGTTATTACTTTCCTTGTTATTCTGGTAAACAACCGGAGCAACATCTTCATACCATGTCTCTCACTACATCCATAGATCCAGGGGTTGTCTAAGGTTTCCATATTCTTTCTCTATCCAGGCTCTCATTATCTCATGCCTTTATTACTACAATATTTCTTTTTCTGACCTTTACAAACGTGATCGTGCCCTCCATGTATTCATTCAGGATGCTGCTAGAAACATCACTTTCCGAGGACTTCACACTGACCATGTCATTTCTTTTAGCAGCTGCAGCAATATCTATCTCATTAGTGTAATCTACTTGTCTTCATTAAGAAAATGTCAGCTTCTTCCTACAGTCAACCAAAGAGGTCAATTCCCATCACCTACTTATTAATTTTTCAAGCAGACCTGACCCATGATTTTTCTGGTGCCATCCTTCAATCTGTGAAAGACCATTTTGTAAACATCTGCACCTCTTCTTATTCATTATCCTTTACAACTCTTCTAGGAATCCTGCATTTCATGGTGCTTACAGAAATGTAGTCAGCCTGCTGGTGTTTTAAAACCACTGCTGGTCACACTGAGCATAATTACCTTGTCATCCCCTTGTACTCTCTCATAAGGCTGCATTACTCACCAATATTTAAAGTGCAGCAACATGTCAAAAGGATGGGGACATTTCTCTGATGCATGATTTCTGATCCATGATTAAGGCTCATAAATCCTATGGTAGAATGCTAACTGGTATTAATAATAATGAACAAAATCCCTTTTATACTGCTACTGAGCTAAGTTACGAGAGATTAAGTGACTTGCCTCAGGTCATGAAGAAAGACATGGCAGAGCTCGGATTGAATTCTGGCTTTGTAAGCCCTGCCCTAACTGCAGTAGTATCTGTCTTCCATCTATTTTGGTTGTTATCTACAAAAGATTATTATTTCAGCAGGCTCAGCTGGGCAATCCTGAATATTTATTTGTGGAAGAATTATGCTTTATGGGAAAGAAAATGGGGAAATTTCCATTTTATAGTCTGATTTCTCTCCTGCAGAGAAAATATGTTAGTTTATATTATTTTCTTTCAAGTGGATTCTGTTCTGAATGGTCTGTTAAGGGCACTTGGATTCTTGAATCCACATTATTTATTTATTCCTTAAAAATTAAAAAATGCCATCTTGTTACTTTCTTTTGCTCTTAAGTAGCTGAGAATGTACTCAAGGGTTCCAGCAACACTTTGTTAGCAATGAACCATTAAGTAACTTACATTATAAATGATTGCCATTATTTTTGCAGAATCTACAAAACATTAAGTCTTCTCCCTCATTTACTGGATCTGCAATAGTTAATGAACTTATTCCACTCCTGAAGTTACTCTGACTGCATAGAAAGAGCAAAAAGCGATATTAATTTAAACTTTTATGGCTGGAGACAACAAAATAGTTTAGATCATTTCAGCTCTAAGTAAAATAATTTCCCTATTTTTACTTTTACAGTAAACAGAACACATCTGTGCGCATATTAAATCTTTCCTCCACACTTCTTAAGAAGTTTTAAGCAATAGGCAAGGAGGATAAAAATGCTGAGATTTCTAAAAAGGATTTGTATGCTCAATTAAATGAACAGGAATTAAGCATGCAGTCCTGCAGGCAGCTCTGCAAATACCAGTTTCTCTTGAGAAGGGCATGATCCCATCATTTTTACTCTGGCAAAATTTCCATTTGTCTTCACCAGCAATTTTGCTTGAAAGCCAACAGCTTGATTGAAATTTGCCCTTTAAAACAGCATGATTAAAACCAGTTGCAGCTCTGTTAAATTACATATATGTTCTCAGTATTTTTAGCAGATATATATTATCAAACCAATTATCTCAGATGTGTCAGAGGAACATGTCAAGTTCTCATTACTTGTGGTAAAGATACTTTTTAATTAATTGCTATTTAAAATATTAAAATTGCTTATTTAAAGTATGAGGGGCTAAATCCTCCTGGTACGCACATACATGAAACACTGGCGATTTCATCCATTAAATGATTTTAGAAAGTCTCTGAACAAGAGCATGTCTTTGCTGTATCTTAGAAACATGCAGTTGTTTGATTTCCAATCTACATCAGTAGACTAAGAATAGTCACGGCATCAAAAATGGTGAAGGCTAAATACCTGGGTAGCCTAAGATTCAACTCAAAGGCTGTCTACTCCTTTAATTTCACTGGATCCCTCCAGCAGAACTGTGCTGTGATGGAAGGGAGCACAGGCCTTGATTGGCCTTTCTATACAGGGGCAATTTCAAGCTCAGAGAAAACACCAAAGGCCTCAACTTGCTGCGTCACCACATTCAATAAAACATTTACTATTGACTTTACTAGAATCAGAATAAAGACTTCAATAAAGTCCCTTTTACAATGAGTCCATTTGGAAAATAGTTTGAATTTCAAGCACACATTTTAAACAAAGCATTTGGACCCTTTAATGTATGAAGAACACATGAAGAAATGGCCATCCTGTTTTATTTAGCAAAACTATTGCATTTTAAAAGTCAGATCTTCAGCATTGCAAGGTATTGAAATAGTTTTATGAAAATAATCTTTTTACTCCTAAAGGAGAGGCTGCAAGTAGCCTCTCTTCAGGCTTTTCCAATTGCGTAGAAATAATCCCTAGTGACGGCAGTAGTGCTCCCGTTAAGCCTTTCTTCCTCAGTTGTGCTGTGCATTTGACTAACCAAAACAGAGAATGCATTCATTTCAGAAATCCTGCATATTATTGGGGTGGAGGTAGGTTGAAAGGAATTACTTGCCTTTTATTTTTTCCCCAGTTGTGGCAAGGGCTGAGTATACTCACAATAAAGTGCTTCAAAAATAGGATTTACTATGATTTCTGTGGATGCTGGGGGAAGAAGGAAGGTAAAAGAGGGATTGAAATAATAAGGTCACTGTAATTTTTTTTATTATTTAATAAAATTGGATTCCAACGGCAGGCAGCAAAGCCCCATCCAAACCCAGACAACTTTAACTGGCAGCCTTCCAAAAGCGAGATGAAAGGTCCTCTGAGAAGTAGCTGTCTAAATGGAACAGACTTTAGTTATTGTGCAACTTCTTCATCTACTTTATTGTACCTTTATAATTAAATGATGGAAAGCCTTTTTTTCCATTCTTGTTTTCCTCTCAGCTAGCGCAGGAAAGCATCTGACCAACATTGCCATAAGATGCAGACACTCTTGGCTTCCAGGGCTTTTTCTGGTGCACTATAAGTCGTATACAAGGAGTTCTGATTGTCAAAGCAGGACATAAATTTTGCCTTCTCCCAGCCATGAATGGACACTTACCATTATGTCAGCTCTCTGCTTGTTTCATGGTGGAGGTGATCGTTTCACTGAGATTTTTTGGTAGCATGATGGAATGCCACATTTGCAAGAAACTCAGGGGTAAACAGGCAAACAGTGAATCTGATAGGATATAGGGAACACTGCATTCAAAGGGGTCTTAACCAGCAGGACTATTTTAATTCATGGAGGAGGCTGGACAGGCACCTGAGAACTGGAAGAAGCTCAGAGTATTTTGCTGAGCAAAGCCAGAGCCAGTGTTTCCTGACTCTGCAAGGCCTGAGGGATCAGGAGTGAAACTCCGGTCTTGAGATGCTAAAAGACGTGATCAGATGTGAAAGCAGAATCAAAGGATCAGCTTTGTAAGCTCTTTCTTTTTCATTTGGTGTTTTTCCTCAGTCCAAGTAGCCCATTTACAGGAATAAAGATTATTCTGGTCAGTAAAAGTCAGCAAGACTTGGCACTGGGTTTGAATCTTCAACTCCAGTAATTTCTTTAATGACTTTAATTTCTGTTGTTTCTGGTTAGATTTTTTTTCATCCATGATAACGAAGAGAACAGTTTAACTGCCTAATTTTTGATGCAGCTTTAGAATATTCTTCAGGCCTTTGGTCTCATGCCTGTTTGACTCTCCCTGAGCACGCTTACTTGTGACAATCTGTTTTAATTCATTGCCTATTTATCTAATTGCATCATTTAAAAATATGCTCCTGGATTCTATGGAAATATTAAAAAAAGAAGGATCAGAGAAATATAAATAAGACCATTTTATATATGCATTTGTGTCTATTATATCCATCCATAAGAAATCTGAAGTGACACATCTCCCGTTTTTCTAGCAAAATCCAACATAAAGGCTTTCATTTATTTGCTGGAATGTAAAAACTAATAAACACAAAACAGAATTGAGCAAGTGACCCAGCCTATCCAGAAAAAGGATTGCTTTTTAAACCACTGGCATCAGAATACTCCTGAGTACATGGGGCCTGATCCTGACACAAGCCATTGCCTGCAGCTCGTATTAATTTCAGCAGAGTTCATAAGCAGAGTAACTGCAGGATATTTGCAAAGCTAGTTAGGCTCTTCATGACCATTTTTTATTATCTTCTGATAGACAAACTTACTATTCTCAATACTGGAAGCTTTGCCTTGAGAAAAATGTAGGATCTGTCTCTGAATAAATGTATCACTTAGATCCTGTCCAGCTTAAAAAAAAATAAATAAATCTTAATAGCATTTACATTCAATTACATATAGCATTACACGCAATATTTGGGGCCAGAACCTGCATTAGCTTGTCCAGTTCCGGAAGAGGTGTGCTAGATTAAATTAACAGTTGGCAGAAGAATGAGAATAAAAGGCCTATGTATCAGTAACATCCTCTTTATATGGTATTTGCCCTGGAGCACATACAGAGAGAGATTTCATCTGTGCGGGAATACGTACCCCAGTCAGGGTATTTGATTACTACAGGTAGAGAGCACCTGCAGGTCTTCACACCTGCCCAACATGTGCTCTGCCCTGCAACCTCTCAACTCTGGATGAGCATCTGCCATGGAAGAGACACACTGAAAATAAAAGTGGTGCTGTTGGGGTGAACCTGGAATACCTGCCTTATTCTGAACTCACAGCTGTTCTCAACACTGGGCACTGAATGGCAAATGCACTTATTCCACTTCATTATACAGATGAGGTTCATAAAGAAACAATGTAGTAGAAGACATAGGTGGGAACAGGGAAGCTAGTTGACTACCCATGTAAAGATGGCTACTTCTAATTCAATGATTCCAGCAAACAAGGATTTTTAACAGAAAAAGATTTTGCATTACTTTTTAGTAAGGGGAGAGTAAAATCCATTAGTTCCTTTTGATCTAACAAAATGTAAAGTGAACAGCAATCCTATATCTGAAGTTTTATTTCAGAGCAAGTCAAACACTTCATTTTTATCAAATTGCCGTTATAGCTGCTTTTGGTGTTTTAATCTGGAGATGCCAATGGAAAACACTTCTATAGCATTAGTGTTATTGTGTGAGACTCTTCATCATGGCTGAGAGTTACAGTATAGATAGATCCTCACTCCAAAAAGACAATCAACCAAACTACAATGTTGTTACTCAGTGTTACAAGTCTCCCTCCTTTAACATTTATCTCAAAGTACATTGAAGTTTGTTAAATGTATACCAAAACTCATTTAAAGAAGGCAAGGAGTGACACACACATGGATATTTGCACTTACGTCCCCCACATGCACAATCTGCATTTCTGATCTTGGGGCAGCCACTCCATGAAGGGGCTACCTGTCCATCTGCAGACACACGTGTCCAGGAATATGTGTGCAGGAAGGCATGCTGTACCTGAGCCTGGGAATCCCTTCCCACCAGCTAGATGCTGGATATTTAGTTACTTCACTACATACACACACACCCCCATTCACACACATAATATGAACATACACAGAAGGCCCTGTCTTAGCGGGGAGGTGGACTAGAAGATCTCCAGAGGTCCAATCTAACCCTAAAAGTTCTGTGATTACGGCAGTATCTTTTGAAGACTATCTCCTGCGTTTAACCACCTCAGCCTGAGTTGCCACATTTTCTCTATGGTAAATACTTATCAGAGCTGCCGTTGCACATAACACAGTGCCAGGCAAATTCAGCAGTTTCTGGCAGAAGTGGACGTTACTGAACCCGTGACAAGACAGGCAGTGAAAGAGGAATGAGTCTCACTTATTCCAAGATGCAAAACCTCTCTAATAACTGAAACTCCACTTGCAAAGGTGAGCTCTGGTGACACATTTGCCCGCTGTCAAGGTTGAAGTTCTTTGTTTATGCCCTGAGCACAGTGAGCGCACGTGGCAGAGCAATCCAGCCCTCTGCAGCCAGCCCAGCACGTCCGCACCCTCACCTAGACAGGGAAGAGGAATCCCTCCCTCGGCATTAAAATCAGCAGCAGGGTGCCAGGATGCCGCCAGGATTTGGACATGTTTGCTTGTCCATTACAAATGGGACCAAAGCCACCAATTCTCTCCATAGATGTCACTAAATAGCAACCAGACACTAAGGGTGACTAACAACACTGTCAGGATCCCAACTAGAGATTTAAGTTCCCTGATACACCACCTGTTTGTACTGTTTCAGTGCAAGCCTATACCATGCTATTCACGTCTACTGCTCACTTTTAAAACATATGGAACAAAATGTATACATTGGTTAACATGTGAAAGTAAATCCCTCTTGAATAATTAGCTTTGAGCAATAGTTCTGCTTGCAGTGTCTGAAGAAGGAATTAACACAAGCTACCAGGGGAGTTTGGAGCAGAGAACACACTTAAAAACGAAGTATTTTTAAATATTGCATAGTGCAAGAAGCACTGATTTCATTGCAATGGAAATAAACTGCTGGGGAATCATCTGAATGCAACAGAACCATGGGAGGGAAATGCTATGTTGTTGTATAGAGTAACCATGCTGTGGATAGCAAAGATGCTATCATCCTTCACTGAAACCCTCAGCACCCCGCAAAAATTTATGTCTTTCATCGGCAGGATGTTTAGGCTGGGTTTTATGCATATCTCCCCTTCCCATACTTGGGCTTAAAAAAAAACTTGAGGCAAACTGACCATCACCTTCAACTGGTACCTTGGGGGAAAAAAGAAGGAAGACCAAAAGACAAGAAAAAACAGCACAAAAATGCTACAGGCAAACAGATGCATCTCCACCCCAAGAGAAATTTATTCCTTTCTAACACTCCTAATAAATTCATGTAATGTTTTGTAGACATTGAAAATATTCCAAAACATAGCTCAGTGTAAACAGCAAGCTGAGTTTCCTCCTGCTCTTTAGCATTTCTCTTTGTTTACTCTCCATTTGAGGATAGAAAAAGCCTACATGTGAGCACTGCAAATGGTGTATTTTGGGACTGATGGAGCATTCAGTAAGGGAAGGATGAAATACAGATATATGTAGCCTCCAATAAAATAATATGCACTTTGCCTGAGTCACCAGGTTCAAAGAAAATTTAAAAAAATAATAATCCAATGTCTGCTTTATTAATATTTTTATTTGTATGGGGAAAATAATCTGGTACCATGGTGATGGGCAAATTGTATTAAGCTCAGAGACAGAGACATGAGACAGACATTCTGGGGTGTGTCTGCTGTCATCCCCCACTGCCTTCTTGCTCCCAAACCCCACACCTCAGCAGTAGGGTACCCATGGGAATCTGCCCTGGCAGTGCTTTGGGAAGCGATGCCCAGCCAGGCCAGTTCACCCACCACAAGGAGAGGTACTTGGCTAGAGATGCCAGCTCCCATCTGTGAGCCCAAATGGCTCTGCTCGGCCTCTGCTCAGCTCGGAGGGGGAAGGTGGCTGACACGTTCATTTGGTAAAAAAGCAGCCCTTACCTTTGGCAATCAGCTCCTCCAGCTCTTGGTCAAATCCTTGTCGGTGGCATTTCCTCCAGAGCCCCATGTTGGTCGAGTTGTACTGTCTGTTGCACTCATCGACTGCGCTCATAGCAAAGATCTGCCTCCTGTTTCTTGCCAAGAGGAGTTTCCCTTCCCAACGGTCTAACCTAGACCTGCTGGCCCTGAGAGGCAGGTTGTTATTGGAGTTATAAATGAAGCCAGGATCATTTCTCTTAGTGGTGATGCTCTTGCATCTCTCTCTGTGCTTCCTGGCATCAGTTTCATACCAATGGTCAGAGCAGATCGCCACAGCCAGCATGCCCAGGGCACACAGAGCTAAAGAGAGACCAGCATACAGCAGTAACCTTCCAGCAGCCATACCTCAGCTTCACAGAAACACCATGGACATCTTCACAACAGGCAAAGCCCTTGAGCGAGAGACCACGCAAAAGCCTCTGGAGCAGCTGCTGGGTGTCACTTGGCAGAGGCTGCCTCAAACATCCCCAACTCCGGTGGCTCACCTCCACTATGCAGAGGGATGCTGAGACCACTACAAAGTTCTGCCCTCGAGGCAGTCCTGGAGTCTCATCTGCCTCTTCTGCTCTGCAGAGGAGAAACACAGCCTTCCACCTCGAAGGGGAGCGTGCCAGTGACCCACCCTCACAAAGATGTCCTGCTCCCCTCACCAGAAGCACCGGAGTGACAGGGGCTGAAGGTATGTATCCCCTGGGAGAGAACTGACAGCTACGGCTGATCACTCCATTAATCTCTTTCAGTCTGGCCAGCGCAGGATCCAAAAGAGATGGCTTTCTTTCACATCAGCAGGCTCACCACTGCACCATCACAGGACAGAAAAGTTCAACAGTTAGAGATCTCCCGCTGGCAGGCGGGCAGTTATCCCGGTTTCAGGAATGGGTGACTTGCCTTTTCTTTTTCAGTGGCTCAGCGAGAGCACCGTCATCTGCATGGTCTGAACGGTCGGTCATTTGCTTGGGTTTAAAGCAGGGTCCGAGGGGAGGGAGCACGAGGCGGGGAGCAATCTGTTGTTGTCGCTGCTCTGGTGCTGCTACTGTTTTAAATCGTGGCCAGAGCAGATCCTCCCCGGCTGTCTGTGGGAGCGCAGGCACGCACAGGTCTCTCCCTCCCTTAGTAGACTTCGCTGACAGTCACTGACATCTTGGCTCGCCTTCTCCCCGCCAGCCTCGCCTTGCCATTCACTCGCCTGCTTTTCCCGTCTGCGCTGTCATCCAGGCAGCGGATCGCCGTGATCCCTTCCCGGGGCTGGGCCGGGGCGACCGGAGAGGAGCGGGCCGAGGGCTGGGAGGCTGCGGGGGCAGCCGCAGCCCCGGCGGGACCGGCCGCCGACAGCGCACCTCCCGCTAGGCAACACCGGCAGCAGTCCTCGGGCCCGGCATCTCGTTTCCTTCCTCCCCGAGCGCACACACAAACTCACCCAGCACCCCCCTTCCCTTCAGCCGATATTTGAAGAGCTTGCTCCCTCCTCGGCGCTGGGCTGTGGTGGTGTTGAGCACAGTTTTCCTAACACGGCGGCACGTTAGCCATCTGCAAGATGAAGGCGGGCAGGCAGGGCTACGGCTGGCTGCGAGGATGCTGAGGAGCGGGGAGGGGAGGGAGGTCGGAGGGAATCAAACCAAAACAAACCCGGGGAAGGGGGGAAAAAAAGCAAGCTACACACCTTATAGCGGGGTGAGGAGGAAAGCAGCCACTAACTGTTGTCAACAGCTTTCGGGCTGCACCATTTCTCTGCCATATGGCCCGATCTCCACGTTGGAGCTGAGATTTTTAGCTCAGCAGCTTCATACGAATCGTATCCCCAGCATCAGCAGTTATACATTCAGACATGTTTGGGGTTGGTTTTTTTTTTCTCCTTAGATTTCCACTCCCTTTCTCTCTAATGGGAATAACTCACCCATCTTGTAGAGATCAAGTGCAACACAAGGCGAGCTGAAGTCCCCAAGCTTTAGAAATCTCATTTCACCTTTTTTTTTTTTTTTTTTAACCCAAATAAGAGAGAATCCAATCTTCTGTACACCTGGGAATCTTTCCTTGTTCAAACACCAAGCCCTGCAGCCTTGGCTAAAGCCGACAGACCGAGCATACAGAGCGCTGAGCCAAAAGCCAGTGATGTCACCCATGCAACGTGAAGCTCATTTCTTATTTCTCTAGCCTCCTTAAAGATAAACTGCACCACTTCCCAGGCAGGAAATGTCGAAGCTTTACTTTCTTAGGAGGGAAAAATGTAAAACCTGGATTTAACTGGATCCTGGTTATTCTTGATCACAAATCCTTACATTGTGTCAACCAGACCCAAGGTGACTGGAGCTGTTTCTTACTGCACCAAAAAAAAATCCCAACATACTACATGACACAGAATGTGAGCTTGAAAAAACCCTGGATACAAGACCTTCTCTGATCCAGACACCTGAGGCCTCCAGACTCCAAATTGTACTGTTTAAAAAGGAAGCAAGCACGGTCATTGCCGTTGCATCAGGATCCTGGCACATCCTGACCTACGAGTACCACAACACCCTGGAGTTGGCAGAGGAGCCTAGTTGGCCCCATCCCACACACCAACGACTCCACAGCAGGAATAGAACAGAATGTGGTCACTCCTACTGCACCTTTAAAAAGTCCACAAGACACCTCTCCATGGATGAGTGATGCAAAAATCTACATCTAAGCCGGATCCTACCAGCTTTTGGCTCCTGAAGCCCAAGTTGTGTCACCTGCATAGAAGATAAGTACAGAACCCTATTAGAGCCCCCGGACTGGCTCCAAGAGGCGACTGCTAGGATTTTGCTAGCTTTTAACCCTAGCCCCCCCCCCCAAATTGTACTTGCTCCAGTGGGGAAAGCAGAGGGGGGACATAGTAGCTGTTCGTATATCAGAAATTCATACCTGGATTTAATTGTGGAATTCAGCTGCACCACAAAAAAGAAATCCCACACAGCTGGATCATACCAGGTTTTTTTGCCTCAAACCAGACTGTATCATCAAAAAAGGCAAGATGACTCCTTCCATTTCACCCAGCAAAATCAGGTCCCAAGTCAGCTGGGATTTTCAGCTATTGAAGGGCATATCTGCCACTAACCCTTTTTGATCTGAAACATACTGTGTTGTCTCACAAAAGCAAGTCAGTCATCCACAGCATATACGCTGTGATCATCTGCATCATCAACAGCTCTGTAGCAAACTTTCAATGTCAGATTATGAATATTAACTGTACCTAGACAGGTCTAGATGAAGCTAATTGTTTTGTTGAAACAAGGCACTGGTTTATTTTTCTTTCTAGCGGTAGCTTCCCTTTGTTCATACTAAAGGCAAACATTTAAGGATCTAAGGTTTTTTAAAAATAGTTAAGCACAGATGGATCCACTTCTATAACTGGATTTCTCGAGCAGCTACATGTCAGTCCATAAAAAGAATATCATTTTATAGTGGGCTCGGAGCAGCCATGCTTCTTGTCTGTTTGGAGATAAAATGTAGAGGTTTGTGGTCAAAAAAGCTGCTAGCTCCAAGATGAAGATGGCAAACAGGTTTTCCTGCATTGCACCCACACAGTGATGAGAGTGCACCTGGATTTCAGTCATTTTTAGCATCAAGTCCCAAGCTGAAGGATGAGAACAGGGAACAAGCATAATTTTACCAAATGTGCGTTTTGGCTGATGGGATTGTTGGATTTTTGATTTAAGCACAAAAGTCTGCTACATTTATCCTCTATTTAGACTGAACTGGAAGACAGAACTGTTTGCTGTCTAAACTTCCAATTTAGGCAGAACTGGAAGACATGGGGTAAGAGCAAAATGGAGTATTCAGCTACTAGAGCTGTATTTCTCATGATATTGGCCAAAGGTACTTTAGGGGATAGGGAAATTGCATAATGTAATCATACCTACATCTATTTTCTAGTTAAACATTAGGATTACAGTCCAGTGATCTAAGATTTGGTTGGACCCAGGCAGGTTCAGGTGCCAGGTTTTTCCTTGATACTCCAAGGCAGCAAAAGAATTTGGGACAGGGGGACTTTTTCTCTACCTGGAGAAGCCAGATTTGTTCCTCTTTTCATTCTTAAACATGGTTTGAAAGCCAAACAATGTCATGCAGTTCCAGGTTTTACCTTTTTCTCTGAAAAGGCATTTCAGTGGCAGTTTCTATGCATTTTTACTTTTTTGCTTGCATGTGTAGCTTTATCAGAAGGCATCTATATCCTCCTGCAAGTCACCTTAAACACATAAATGTAGGAGGAAGTGCTGGATTTCAGATGAGCTGCACTTTAACTCTTAGAATTCAACATTTCTCTCCCTCATTATTATCATCATTATCACCTTCTTTCAGGAGGGGCAGAATATTGCCTGCTGCAGGCATTAGAAACCTTCCCTCTGTCTCTTCCCAGGATTATTACAGACAGACCCTTCCCAGCACAGATCATTATTAAATTCTCTTCCTCCCATTCCACCCCCACCTCACCACAGGGTTAAAAAAAAAAATCTTTGTGGATCCTCAGATGAGTGTAAACTGGGAAAAAAAAAAGCCATAAAGAAACCCTCACACCTCAATACACACTCGGGCAGCTCCCTACGGTGAATTCAGCGCGCCTTGACAAAGGGAGGTAATTCATGAGTCTTAAGTGAAGCCGGGAGTGAAAAGGCAGTTTTAGTAAACAACTGAAAGGCTTTCCTTTCTGCAGGTTATAATTTCAGTCATTCGGAGGGAATACAAAAGCATATGGGTGCACAGGGAAGATGTCTGAAAGCATGGGACAGAGCAGCGGAGCCCGGCGACTCTGTGCAGAGCAAATTCCTTGTGACAAGCTGTGCGCCGCCTGCTAGACCTCACCACCGATGTTAACTTACAGATAGTGCCAGTCTCCTCTCCATTCCCTCCCAGGATCATTTCGGCTTTCCTTAGCAACCTCCAGCTATCACCACCTTTCAAGAAAGCTTCAGACACAAAAGCAAAGAGAGCTCTGGCACCAAGGTACACACAGGCGGGGTGGCTAAGGAAGGGGGGAAGGGCAGAGTTAATGGACAACCAATTTGCAATTTGCTTTTCTTCGATTGTTTTTTTTTTATACCAAAATGACCTCCACCATATTTTTCTTCTCCCTCTATTTTTTTTCTCTTAAAGAAAAAGAGTTCAGTGCCATCTAGTGGGGGAGGGGATTGAGCCAGCCAATGTGCTACCCATTTCTAGGGCTAGCTCCTAACTAGCTCAGTCACTCAACAGGGAGAGATAATCATCAATATTTCCCTTCTCTCTTTGTGACCTTCATTTCCCAACAGGTGATGTTTAATTTACATGGGCTCCAGCCATCACCTACTGAAGCCAAAGAACTCATACTGGTGTTGTATTACTTGGAGTAGCGCTGGCTCAGGAGGCAGTTCACGGCTATAATTAAAGGATTTCAAATACAAGACAGTAATCAAGCCAAATAGAGATACAGCAAATTATATCTACTAATATTTTTTTATCTTCCCAATGCACCTTGGATACCGGTGTGGGTGAATTCTCAGCATGCCAGCCCTTCTACAAACAGACGTAAAAGATGCTGCCTATCCCATAAAGTATCTTACAATAATTTCCACAAATACTTGACCCATCATTCAAACAGATTTTGGGTGTTCTGATGACTCAGAACCAAGCAGAAGCTCCATTAAGGAAGATTTTGGACAACAAAACACCACATAAAAGTCTGGCATCTAAAACCCAGGCAACCAAACCAGTTGTTAATGCTCCTTCTGCTATTTTTTTTTTTTTTTTTTTTGTAATAGAGAAATGCATTTTCAGAGGGAATCATCAACCAGCTGCATAAACATGAGCTAACCTTACACACACACGCTGAGACGTGGACACACACACACAGAGGTTAGGCAGGCAGCTCTGTACACACTGGTGTTTAGCTGTGCACACACTAGTATCTAGCTGCACACTTCTGCCCTCCCTCTACTAGCTCCAAAAGGGATTTGTTTTGCTCTAAAAAAACCCAAACAATTTGGATTGCAAAGTTAAGTAAGTTAGTGAATGCCAGATTTAAGATAACCCATTCAACATCAATTCACCCCTTATGCAAACACATTATGATACAATCTTTAATTACATGTTTTTTGTTTCCATGGGTCTCCTGCTTTTTTCAGCACAAAGGATGGATGTTGCTCACTTAATGAACGCTATTCAAATTTTCTCCTCTCCTTATCATCCAATGTGTGGTGCATGTACTATTTACTGCAGAGCATCCAGATCTCGCATTGAATACAGAATGATTAATTTCCTCATGGGGTTTTCTACAGTGATGTTCTCATTGTAGTGTTTGAGGGTTGTTTGGTTGGGCTTTTTTAACAAACATCAATGAATTTATCTTCACAACTCCCTGCTGAGGAACAAAGATAAAAGTCAATATTTTCAACTATGCCAGTGTATTTTGGGCGCTCAATTAAAGAAGCTTAGAACCAAAACTTTCAGAGTGCATAGCACTTTCCCTCTTCAAAGAACAGCTCCCAGTGACCTTGGCTCTGGACACAGTGAGCAGTATTTCCACAAATTAGACTGAACTGGACGCACAGAAAATGGGGACCACAAGAACAATAGGGAGAATGTCATTATTTGAGTCACCTCATTTCATAATAGCAACTTTTACAAAGAGTGAAATAAAACCCAATTTTCAATTCAATTGCCTTAATCCTGTGACCATTTTTCCTACCTGTATTCATTTGCTGGGCTTCTACATAGCCTTCAAACTCTTTACCAAACAGCCATCCTGTCAGGATTCCAGAGGTCTAGTTAATCCATCATCTATCATGAAAGGAAACAGAGTTTGTGTAGAAAGCAGGATCAGATCATGTCTCTTATTTCATGAACACAAGACACAAGTGAATGACAATTCATGGGCAATTTTTATTCTGGTGTTTTCTGAGAGTCTTGATTTAGTGTCCCAAAGTTGTGACAAACACTGAAGAAGCCTGCATGAGCTGAGACAGAATTAATCAGGGGGTCAGCAGCTGAATGGAGTGGAGCATCAAAACAACAGGTTGGTTTTGGGAAGAAGGAAAATGAATTGCTGGGTAGAGAGTGGGAAGACATGTAGGTGAGCAGCCCTATATCATCTGCAATACAGCTGAGAGAATGGCCAGCACTAAATGGCCTCACACAGAGACAGGTGAAAGGCAGTACTCCACTAAAAACAAACAAAAAAAACAGAATAATGTTTTTTTCCAAAGCTCTCCACCACTAAAATTGCTTCCTGCTGTGAAAACTTACTCCTTGTTATTTAGCTGTCAACTGCCAAAGCCACATCACTGTTAACAACCGAAGGCTACACTGCAGACACAGCTAACTATGCATGATAGCTACTGCTTCTCATCAGAGCATCTCCAAGAATATTTTTGAACTTGGGTAAAATAAGGATGAGCTTTTTTAAAGTAAACTATAAACTTTGCCCCAAACTGCCCAATGTGGACATCATGCTTGGAAAATGTCAGCCCAAGCAGCTAAAGTTTATATATATATAAAGTTTATATATATAGTTAAAGCTATAAGCTACTGAACACATTAGTCAACAAAGACATTGTCCCTGCAGCCCTGCACCACTTTCACACAGTCTGGGTTTTCATGGGCACTCTGGTAAACTCCAGAATAACTTGGAAGCTATTGCTCTACCTTTAAAGGTGAGTAGGGTCTAAATGTAGATCATGGTACATCTAACATGTACCATGCACATATCTGAGTGCTGAAGTGACTCAGGAATGCCATCTTGGCCCTTGCTTTCACAAGCAGAGATTCAGCTTCAATCTGATGCGATTTGTGAACACAGCAGCCACTCTGTTATGCATCTTGCTTATTGTCTTGCCAACTTGGTAGTCAACATCTTCATATTCTACAGCTCCTAGTTCTCTCAGTTGGACTAGCCTTCACATGAACTCTCTCCCACGGACCTGCCTTCCCAAATGCCTCACTAAAAGGACTTCTGTTTCATACAAGCCCCTCTGTGCTTCCCCCAATTCACCTTATGGGTACATCAAGCTCAGTTTCCTACCCTAGATCCTCCTGCATGAAAAATCCATTGCCTGCTGCAGTGATGAAGGTGACATTGCTCTGATTGCAGGAGCTGTACAGCAAGGTTACTTGCTGCCTAAAGCCAGCCACAGAAGGAAGATGGATCTCCAATATCACCATGATTGGGCTCAGCTGAAAGCAGGAGATACTACTTGTCATTAAAATTCATGGATCTTGCCACTTTTATAGAAATAGCAAGAGGAATCCAAGATGGCAGAGATGAGATATTAGGGCCAAAGAGCATTGACTCAGAGCAAAAACTCAGACTTCTAGCTGACGATAACAAGCATATTTGGTAAGAAGTGACTTTTATTCTTAAAATTACACCTACATATTGATCTTCAATATATTAAAGCCTGAATAATTCTGATTCTGCTGTAGTGCATCAATATTTAGTTCATATGGGCAGTCTAACATGAAGGTACATCTGAAGGACTATGAGTTTGCTTGATGTAGCAAGTTACACTGCACATCCTTCCCTAAGCTTCAGACAGATTTCAGAAGCCATTGTTCAGTCCCAGAGAGATTTCTGGACATGGGTTGTATCAGCAGTGTTTTGTAAACTAATCCTCTGAAAGACAGAGCCACAGTATTTGCAGATTGATAATACAGTCTTTGGTAACGAGTGAATCACATCTGTGATTGGCTATCAGCTGCCAATTCAATTTGTTGCTTCTTTTAGTCACAAAAAAAGAACAAGAGTTAGTTAAAAATCAGAATTCACAGATCATAAGAAATCATCACAGAAGACACTGGAAAAAAAAAAAAAACAACCAACAAACCAGCAAGCAAAACCAAAAATAGCACCTGCTCAGAAAATCTATATTCTCTAAAAGCACTCCTCAATTTTGGAACATGACTCAGAAGTAAGACCTCAATCTTCATGTATTTCATTTGGCTGTGAAGTCCTAGCAGAGTAGTTTCATTTAAAAACAACAAAGAAAATAATGTGTATAAAACTTTACATATACATTGTGTGTCTCTGTAAAAGCAGCTGACATCTAGGATGATAAACTCTCTATTTAGACATAAGTATGCGGCTATCCTCAACAGTCATGAATTTACTTCTCATTTATTATCACCAAGAGTATTTGCATGAAAATAAAGTATTTAGTTCTTCAGAGTTCATCTATTTGTGCAGTTCATTTCCACCTGAAATAGAAAACACTGTGATATTGCAATTGGTTGCTGAGGAATTGATTACATCACAAAGAGAAGATTAGAGTTCCAGGTGGGAAACACAGCAGGAAGAGATGAATGCCTAAGCAAGACCTAGTTTCCATGCAATTGCCATTGGTTTGTTAGTCTTAACAAAGAATAAAGGAAAGAGGAGGAAAGAATATCTATACATTTCAGCAGAATTGCTACCAGTGCTCATTTTCAAAGAGATGGCAGCAGCTCCTTAAGGATTATTCTTCTTCTGTCAACAGAGTTGAAATCACAACAGCAGTTAGTTTCACATGCCATTGTAATTTTCATTGAAAATTGCAATCCGATATAATATACGGCTAAATCCAACTTACAAAACAAAGCATTTACAGAAACCTACAGCTTGATGTCTCTCTTCTAGAGCACATTTCAGGAGCTGGGCATCTCAGAGTGCCTTAGAGCAACAGTGGACTTGCTTACAGGGCAGTGAATGGATGCAAACTGTGTAGGTACAAGGTGTTTGAGGGAAATGGCTGTTTCGAGTGCCCAGCCAGGACAGTGAGTCACTTTCTTCCCCACACATCTGACCTAGAGTCAGAGTAATCTCTGCACTCCTGTCTTCATAAGGTTCTATGATTGGAAATTTGCACGCTGGCAGAAGGAACTGTGGTTGTGAAGACCTCACGGAAAGCTCAGTTCTGCAGGCAAGCCGCTTGTTGCCGTGTTTTTTTTCAATCCTCTTCAGAGCAGAACTGACCAATTACTAGGACAGACTGGGTCCATTCCAGCCAGGCTGGGCACACTTGGACTTTCAACTCACTACTAGTTAGCTGCTTATCTGCTTAACTGATGGAAGAAGAGCACTCCAAATCTTCTTCAGCACTTCCAGTAATCCCAGTTCAATAACACCTTAGCAGGAGGACATCTCTAAGATCATAGTAGCAAATTTAACCCAGTTTTGAATGCTGTTAGCACTAAATACAACAGGGCCATTAACAGAGCAGGATTGAACCTCAATACCTTAGCAAATTGAAAGTGGCCTTAACACCTCCAGAGAGTAGTTTGTGGAGACTACCCACCACAGCAGGGTAAAATGAGGGATCTGGTTGCTTTTGACTATTACTTGGGGTATTCAGTCTTCTACCACATAGTCATTACTGCTCCTACTCTGATGTTGTTCCAATAAGAACTGCTGTGTCAAGAAAGACATACATTTATTTACCTGCTGTAAAGGTCTCTAGCAAGTACTCACCAAACAAGAAACAATGGGGAGTACTAAGCTTTAATGACTGTACTCTGATTGCTGAACAGGTATGTTAAAGAGACTGGCCTGAAGGAAGCTAATTCTCTTGACTACTTCCAGAGAAATGGACTAAGGAACAGCATTTCCCAAGGACAAAAGTGGGGAAAAAAAATTAAAAAAAAAAAAATAGTTTTGGGAGTCAAAGCCATAAAGTCTGAAGAAGGAATTTTTCTCAGGAAAAAGAGAACAGATAGCCCAAGAGCATGTGCAGGATCAGGGCTCATTCCAACTGGGTAATGGCAAGACAGGAGACACTGGCTGAATCAAAAAACCCTCTGCAGCTCAAAGACAAGCTGCAAGAAGAAAGATCCCAAATACTTCCCAAAACCTGGCTGCCAGACAGAATAACACCCATGCGGGCTGAAGAAACTAAGGCTAGGAAATGCATGCAGGATTGATTCTGTCTCTCTAGGCAAGCAAATTATGAAGGAAAGAGCAATGCTGGTTGCAAGTGCTGTACACGGTCGCTGCATGCACCCTTGGGATAACCTGACATAATAAACAACATCTTAAAGTAACGTACTGGGACTAGAATGATGAACTCCAGATTAAAACAAAAAAGAATATATTTGTTTATGTGGCTCTCCTTCCAAAAGACTGTGGAAGAAGGAAAGGCTGATCAATGATGTTTAGGTCTAGAAAGAGTGCTACTGAGATGACTGGGTTCCTGGGAGTCCAGCCAGATCTGCAAAAAATAATGATGACTTGCAAAAATAGAGGCAGTCAGAGAGTGGGTATCTAGAATGCTCCCAAAGACCTAATGACGTATCCTGTGGTCAGCATTGGTCAAGAAACCCTAAGACAAGAAAGGACAATTTAAGCTCAACATGACTTGGTGGTATGTGCTCACAACCCAGAAAGCCAGCCATATGCTGGACTACATCAAAAGGAGCATGACCAACAGGTGAAGGGAGGTGATTCTCCCCCTCTATCCCATTCTTTTGAGACCCATCTGCAGTCCTGCATTGAGCTCTGGGGCCCCCAACACAAGATCGACGTGTTGCTGATTGAGTCCAGAAAAGGCCATGAAGATGCTCAGAGGACTGGAACACCTCTCCTATGGATACAGGCTGAGAAAGTTGGGCTTGTTCAGAGGAGACCTCAGAACAGCTTCTAGTACCTAAAGAGGGTCTACAAGAAATTTGGGGAGGGACTTTTTTACAAGGGCAAGTACTTCTAGGACAAGGTAAATTGGATCAATTTATATTAGACATTAAGAAGAAATTCTTCACTGTGAGGGTGGTGAGGCCCCGACACAGGTTGCCCAGAGAAGCTGTGACTGTCCCATGCCTGGAAGTGTTCCAGCCCACATTGGATGGGAGCAACCTGCTCTAGTAGAAAGTGTTCCTGCCCATGGTAGGGTGTTGGAACTAGACGATTTTATGATTCTGTGATGTAAAGGAAAACACAGTGAAAAATTTTCATTGGAATACACCACTGAGGTCAACAGGGATATACAATACCAAAGTCTGCTGAAACTTACAGGAGGCAACAGCTCATAAACCCAAGAGGCCTAGATCTAATACAGGATCTTGAAAGAGTTCAGCATGCAGAAACAGAAATGTGAAGTCAAACAGACTCAACCAATCTTCTGTTTAAGAGATGGATGTCTTCCTGAAAGTTATTGCTGGAGCACCTTTATTTGCTATTCATTTTTACACTTGGTCAAACAGAGCTAGAGATAGACAGCTGTTCTGACCCTTTTTGAAAACCTTAGTGGATGTCCTTTCAGATGAGTTCTGCAAGGAATGATGGAAGAGAAACTATTAGAGCTTTTATCAGCAGTAAGCTAGATGCCTCCATTATTTCTTCTCTTTTTGGTTGATTCCATAATTTCCATAACTTTCCTTTTTTTCCTCCCCCTTGCAATACTTTATTCCAGCCAAGAAAGATGTGTCTGTTAGTGTTGCCTTTAAAAGTTTTATGTGGATGTTTTTGGTAAAATAACAAGAATGCTTCACTTCTGCAGCATGTTTTCACTAAGGGAAGCTGAAGCATTTTCTAAGAATCAATTATCCTTCACAACCCGTTTCTGAAGCAGACATTATTATTCCCCATCTAGAGAGGGGTGAAATGGCACATAGGTTAATCAAGTCGTTCAAGGTCATCCAGTGAGTTAGGAATGGAGCCACAAAACCCCAAGATTCAACTATTCCCATTCCCAGCCTCTTGATCTAACCACTAAGAAATATTTCTTCTCTTCAGTACTAAGTACATCATTTATACCTATCACTGCTTATTTATTCTGACATATTGTTGAACTACAAATTGGTCAGTCTAAATGACAATGTAAATGTGTGAAGAACTACAGTATCCTCCTCTCCCTTGCCTATTCAGCTTCATGCCAAACAGCTCATCTCCCATTAAAAATGGATGTGCTACAGTTCTTCTGGAGAACTGTCAATATCATATCATCTTGATAGAGAGGAAGAGCACTTGCTCTCTTTCTCCAGGAGGCGAGAAGGCTGACTCAACAGCCTGGCTGACAGGGAAAGCAATAAACTCAACATGCCAACTGGCTTTGAAAAATAATTCCTATTTTTTCTCTTATGCTGCATCTCCCTCCCAAGTGTTTCCAGTGTTACATAGCTGGAGCAGCAGTATATAAGTATATTTCACCCTGTGGCACTGGTTTGAAGAGTTATTTTAAAGCCAAAATAGCCTTTGAATGCCCACCTAGAGTCTATCAATGTCTTAAAACAAGACATGCTCCCCAGAGCAATTTGCATTGCTGGACATCTCCATGGTTTAGTGTGAATTGCTACACAACAAAATACAACCGAAGTTCACCAATTAATCATGATCGTATAAAAGAAGAATGACAAATGTATTTTAAACACATATGTAGCCAATGCAGTTTTACCAAATGCTCAGAGGTCCTTCGACTTGACTCAGATAATGATTTCATTCCCTCATGTCAATATTTATAACAAGAAAATGTTAGATATTTTCTTACAGCATGAGATGATAGTTCTAAGAAACTCACAGAGGCTCAAGTGTTGCATTTTGTCAAGAAGCTGCCTTAAGGCTACACAACATTCACTTATATCTAAAATACATACTCAAGAGGAATTAACCAGACAAGTAATTCCAGATCACTATTGAGCAAATAAAGTAATTCTAGACCAACTATTTGTAAAAAAATACTTCCCTGTACTTTATCTTGAGCTCTCTTCCTCTTTTTTGCTACTCTGATGTGCTCCATGCATGTCTCTCCACTCCCTTGATTCTTCCTTCACAACAGTCCCTATGCAGAGAATGTTCATGTTGTCACCCAGCCCCATGTCAACTCACTCTCCTTTAACTCCTTTCTAGGGTTACACTTTTTTTACTCACCTGTGTACCACTGATTTTCCTCTAAATAACTGCTGACAAGTCCAAACACTTTGCTCTATTTACACCAAAAAAAGTTCAGGAAGGTCTAACAACACAACCACAGAATTCAGTTCACCACAATCCCGTTCCTGTTGTCTGTCTCTGCTGCTTCTTTCTATTCCCTGTTATTAGCATCCTTGAATATGTCAAATGTAATGAGGACAGTGAAAACCTCAGTGTGGGGACATTCATTTTATGCGTCTGAAAGACTCCACACACACTTACTACCCTACATAAACAGCAATACATTGTTCTGATTAGACAGGTGGCTTTGCATAGCAGTCTAGGTAAAACCAGCTTCAGGAACTGGGGGTCTAGCTCTTGTGCACCCCACCTCTGTAACCACCCCACCATTCTGCAATAGCGTGAAGGTGGATGAGCTTCACAGGGATGAAGGAGTGGAACATAAATGTCTTCCACTCCTGTTATTTCCCCATGGAGATAACTAAAAAATTCTGCAAAGCAGTACCTTCTGTGACTGGAAGCACGGAAATAAAGAGCTTGGACAGCAGTTCAGCTGTCATCCTGAAGGTAGCTAGCAACTAAAACAGGAGCGCAGCCACCAGTATCCTGCTGGTGTTAATTACTCACAGGGATGCACTCTAGGCAGCCAGGCTGGCCTGTCTAACCTGTTCTCACAATGTCCATCATCTCAGCAAGAGTGACTTGGATAGTGTCCTCCATGGATGAAGCAAATTCACCAGTGAGCTTCAACACCCTGGCAGAACCTAGGGATACACAGCCAGTCAGATGGGGTGCACAAGGCCATTTATGGCTGCATGGATTGCAGAACAGACCATGCTCTGCCTCTGCAAATCTGCAGATGTGTTGTCACTTTGTTGACTATTGCGACCTTGATATTCTTTCCTGAGTGTCTATATACTGCTTTACTGGCTAGCATACTCACCCTGGCTGGGTGCTTTGCAAGCAATTCTCCTCATAGCCACAGTAATAACAGTGATATAATAGCAACAAAATGTGAGTGCATATTTTTATTTCATTGTTGACCTTAGATTTCATAATATTTGCATGTTATTATAGAGGAAACAACTGACTTTAGAGGAAAAAAGGCCAGAAGAAATTCACTAACTGTTCATATGTATCTGCTTCCATCATGCCAAAAGAGCCATGCTGGAGCCTACAAAGTGTAGTCAATGATGCTGGCTTGTCATGGGCTCAGCAGCAGCAGTCACTTTTCTCTTTTTTCACAGTAGCTGGTGCAGCAGTGTGGATTTGGTTTTCGGCTTGGGAACAGTGCTGATAACACCAGTGTTTACAGTTACGGCTTAGAATGTTTAGGCTGGCCAAGGACTTTCTGAGTTTCATGTTCTGCCAGGGAGGAGGAGAAGCCGGGAAGAAGCCAGGAGGAAAGAGAGACAGGGCACCTGACCCAAACAAGCCAAAGAGGTATTCCATATAACAGCAAGTGATGCTCAGGATGGG